>PVKC010005205.1:0-19224 GCA_004027635.1 Crocidura indochinensis | reverse complement strand
TCTTCCAACTCAAAGTATGTTTAGGAGCAGGGCATCTGATAGAAGTGGTATTGCCAATCTAACCAATTTTAAATATAAAGTGCTTCTAGCAATATTTGGATACATATAATTTGACAAAAACGTTTTATAAACAAGCTTTGAAAATTAGAAAATATAAGCCTCAACAAAAAAGTATATTTTGTGATTGAAAGAAAATAATATTTTGTAGGGGAAAAAAACCTGTCCCTCCTAAGAGACAAAAATGACTAACTTTATTCCCCAAGTGGATTATGCCACTTTTATACAACAAAATTATAGTCACCACAAATTGCTTTCAACAATTCCATTGCTTCTTCATTTGACCACTTGAAAATCAAAATTCTTTTAGATTATAAATATAACTTTTTTATAACTCTGTTATTACGTACTGTGAATGGGGAGAGGGGGCCAATCTTGTGGCCGTAGCGTCGAATAGCCTCTCTGATGTGGCAGGGCTGGATGGCATCGCTGTGAGTCTCGACACCACAGGCTGCACTGCTCTGCAACAGAAAATCATATAAATTGTGACTAAATCAAAAACACACAACAGAACTACAGTGTATAAAATATGAAAATAAACTTTCATAAAATGGATGGCTTCCCCCCCCTTAGGATGCATAGCACTGCTGCCATATACTATCTGAAAAAAAATGCCATGAACAAATCAAAGATGACTTTTACATGACCCCTTCTGAGCAGACCTACAAAATGCAACTTTTATGCTAACAATATTTCACCTATGACTACATGTCAAGATACAGTTGGATTGAGCCAGTTGCATGAGATGAAAAGTGTCACAGGAACTTGCTGAAAGAACCATAGGAAGTTATTTAAAAAAAAAAAACCTCAACATTTATTATCATCAACGTTTCTTGGGAACTCCTTGGATGTATTTCTAAAGTAACTTTGAATATAATCAGCTTCAAAGTGAAAGATGCAAAATTTTTATTTTTTACTAAGAATACTGAAGACTTACAAAAGATCATTTTGATAATGTCTAGGTATCTCAGGGCAAAACAAAATAAATATAAAAACTACTTTTCTGAATCATCTGAAAAAGTTAGATTAGAAAGAACTAAAGGGCATGAGAGGATACCAACTCAGGGAATAATTGTGTGTAATATGATTTAAGAAAAATTAAAAATGGGACTGGAACTACAGTATAGCAGATAGGATCCTTTCTTTGCACGTGGCTAACCCGTTTGATTTCCAACATTACATATCACCCAAATCTGTGAGGAGTGATCCCTGAACACTGTCAGGTGTAGCCCTTGCCCGAAACAAATCCCTCAAAACAACCCAACAAATAAAAACAAACAAAAAAATGTTTCAATAGAAGCATCATGATTCAAGAGCATGACACCATGTGATTATTTACAGCAGTGGTTTATGATTCAAATTAAAAATTAAAATTAAAAATACAAAATGGAAGTTTTATATTCTTGAATTCTTAATATAGAAGATACCAGTTGTTAGATGAGAACGACTTAAGCATTAATACCTTCTATATATAATATACATTCTATATATGATATATAATAGCTTCTATGAAGCTAGTACCATGCTTATTCCCAAAGCTAACAGAGACAATACCAAAAGAAAACTACAGACCAATCTCACTGATGAACTTTGTTGCAAATACCCTTAACAAAATCTTAGAAAACTGAATTCAACAACACATCAAAAAGATTATGCACCTTGCCAGGTGGTGGCACTAGAGGTAAGGTGCCTGCCTTGCCTGTGTTAGCCTAGAACGGACTGCGGTTTGATCCCCCGGTGTCCCATATGGTCCCCCAAGCCAGGAGCGACTTCTGAGCGCATAGCCAGGAGTAAACCCTGAGTGTCACCGGGTTTAGCCCCCCCCCAAAAAAAAAGATTATGCACCATGACCAAGTGGGTTTCATTCCAGGGATGCAAGGATAATTCAATATATGCAAATCAATCAACATCATACATTATGTCAATAAAAGGAAGGATAAAAACTACATGAATTTATCAATCAATGCAGAGAAAGCATCTGACAAAATCCAACACCCATTCATGATGAAAACCCTCTGCAAAAAGGTATAGACGCAATCTTCCTCAAATAGTAATAGCTATCTATAAAAATCCCACAGCCAACATTATTCTTAATGGCAAAAACTAAAAGCATTTTTACTACGCAATGATGTCCACTATCTTCTCTCTTATTTAACATAGTGTTCGAAATCCTAGCAATAGCAATCACACAAGAGAAGGAAATCAAAGGAATTCAAATAGAGAAAGAAAATGTCAAACTATCTCTATTTGCAGATGACATGATGATATACATCGAAGACCCTAAAGAGTCCACAAGAAAGCTCCTAGTAACAATAAAACAATAAAAGAAAAGTAACAATAAAGCAAAGTAACTAGCTACAAAGCCATTGCACAAAAGACAATTGCATTCCTTTATATAAATAACAATTCAGAGGAGAAATATATAAAAAGAATCCCATTTTAAATAGTGTCCAAAACTATCGAGTCCTTAGGAATTAAGCTAACAAGAGAGGGGAGAGACTTATACCACGAAAACTTCAAAACACTTCAGAAAGAAATTGCAGAAGACCCAAGGAAATAGAAAAACAGTCCATGCTCATGGATTAAAAAAAAAATCAATAACATCAAAGTGTCCATCTTACCTAAACTACTACATAGATTCAATGCAATCCCAATTCAAATTCAGGCAACATTCTTCAAGGTATTACTCTAATCAATTATAAAGTTTGTGTGGAACCATATAGACCTAGGATAGCCAAATGCACATAGGAAAACAAGAAAGTGGGAGGTATCTCATTACCTAATTTGAAGTTCTACTACAAAGTCATAATGATCAAAACAGCATGGTATTGGAACAAAGACAGACTTTCAGACTAATGAATGGGCAAGAATAAAATATCCAGTGACAAACCTCCAAGAATATGGTCAATTAATATATGACGAAGAAGCCAAGATTTTGAAATGGAATAAAGTCTCTTCAAAATCATTAAATGGTATTGGAATAATTGGATAACCATGTTCAAGAAATTAAAATTGATCTATGTCTCACACCTTACAAAAAAGTCAATCAAAGTGAACCAAACACCTTGAGATTAGACCTGAATCCATAATGTTCACTGAGGAAAACATAGGAAGAACACTCCAAGACTTATACCTTAAAGAAATATTTGATGATCGGTTGCCAATGGCAAGAGGTATAGCATCAAACCTGAACAAATGGGACTACATCAAACTTAAAAGTTTCTGTATGGCAAAAAAGGGCTAAAATTAGAAGATAGCTAACTGAATAGGAAAAATTATTTTGCAAACAACACATCAGATAAAGGTTTGGCATCTAGAATATAAAGCATACTCATAAAGTTTAATTCCACAAAACCTTAAAACCTCATCAAAAAAATGAGAAGAGGAAATGACCAGACACTTCTCTGAGGAAAGACCAACAGATAGCTAATAGGCACATGAAAAAAAATGTTCATCATCGTTAGGGAAATCCAAATCAAGACAACAATGAGATTTCATCTTACAGCAGTGAGGGTGGTAATTATCAAAAATACTGGAATAATCTCTGTTCATGGGGATGTGGTGAGAAAGGTACTCACATCCACTGATGGTGGGAATGCTGCCTGGTCCAATCCCTATGGAAGATTGTCAATAAATTCTCAAAATTCTCAAGATTCTCAAAATTGAGCTCCCATATGACCAAGCTATCCCTCTTTTGAGGATTTCTATCCTCAGGATAGAAAAATATTAATCCAAAAGGATGTATGCACATCACTGTTCATTGCAACACTCAGTACAATAGCCAGAACTTAGAATCAAGATAGATGCCCAACAACAGACTAGTGGATCATGAAGATGTAGTACATATATACAATTAAATACTACATAGCTGCAAGAAATGATGCAATCATGCAATTTGCAGCAACTTAGGTGAGACTGGAAGATACGTTAAATGAAGTAAGTCAGAAGAAGGATAAATACATAATTATGTCACTTATATGTGGTATTTAGAATAACTGCATGAAGAAATGCAATAGTTTAAGTGAGAGTTGTTTCAAACATCCTTGGCTCCAGAGTATAATGAGAAGAAAAGAAACTGAGTGGAGAGGAGAAACACAAATATGAAAGAAATGTGGTCAGGGATCAAGCAGTCTCAGGCGCATTGGTAGTGAGAAAAAAGAAAAAACTAAATATGCAAAATAAAGTCAACTAAAATGCAATCAAGAGACTCAAATTCTAACAACCTAAACTTCAAATAGGCCTATTATAACTGGCAGGCTATGGGGGCAAGGGAGTGATATGGGATGCACTAGGAGATTACTGGTGGAGGGAGGTGGAGACTGGTGTTGTGATTCATCCTGATTTATTGTATGTCTGAAACGAACTATGAAGGACTTTGTAAATCACAATGGTGTTGCAGATGTCTTGCATCTCTAAACAGTGTCTTCGTGGGTTCGGAGGCCTTTCACGGGAGAGAGTGGGACATGAGTAGACCGAAGAAAGGAAATATTATTATAGAAAAATGAATTACCACACACAATGTATGGGAACTTGCATCTATGGAGAAGAAGACAAATTTATTGATTCTGCTGAGTGACTTTTAAAGTTGACTCTGGAATGCAGAGTAATTTTCTTGGGGGATCAAAGAAGATGGGATCTGGTTGGAGCAGCACAATGGAAAAGGCTAGGTAAAATCTACATATAAAAGAACCAAATACTGAGGGTGAAAAGGAGTTTGATGTGAGTTGGTTTTTGTTTTGGGTAAAGCAGAAGAAGCTAGGTAATTTTCAGGGAAGTGGGAAGTTTTTGAGTAAGCAGAGTAGTAATTTTCAGGGAAGAGAGAAAATGTTTTTAGAGTTTTGGGGAAAAACTGAAAATTGCTTTCATCCTGTGCCAGTTATTCTTTAAATATTCAAAAATTAAGCCCACATATTTTTTTTCTTTTTTGTTGGTTTTTGGGTTATACCTGGCAGCACTCAGGGGTTACTCCTGGCTCTACACTCAGAAATCACTCCTGGCAAGCTTGGGAGATCATATGGGATGCTGGGATTCGAACCACCGTCCTTCTGCATGCTAGGCAAATGGCCAACCTCCATGCTCTCTCTCTAGCCCACATATTTGTCAAAAAGTAGAATCCCATATTCTAGAAAGTATTTGATAAGTCTCATGGAGTCTAAACTCCTAAATACATCTACCGATAAAATCCTTTCCCTCTTGGCTATATTTATATTCTATTCTTATCTATTCTGTTATTTTTTTCTGTTTGTTCACTAGAAATGGATGTTGGTTATAGGGAGTGAAAGTATTTATCATATGTCTTCCTCATTGCTCTGCTTCTTTTAGGCTAGCACTAAATAAAAATCTCTCAGCCAAGTAAACAGTCAACTGTGGTACAAAGAATTTAGTTTGAATATTTTTGTCACACATGAATCTTTTGCAAATATATGTGCCTGTCCTTACTCTCCTCTTGTCAAATTAAATTTTTAGCAAAGTAAGAGAGCTTACACTTTCTTTTTTTTTCCTTTAATAGAGGAACTAACACTTAAGAAGAAATTAAAAAATCAAATGTTCTTCCTATACTTTCCACATCCATAATACTGGACTCAACTTTTGTTAAACTTGAAACACTACATCTTATAGAGGAGTGACACATAGCTCATACTAAAAAATATGAAACATTGGTGAAGGGTCAGAATTCTCCTTTTGGTTAACCAAGGTCAGAGACAACATCAATTTTGTTTGTTTGCTGGTAGGGCACATCTTGTGGTGCTCAAAGTGTATTCTTGGCTCTGCACTTGGAGATCACACTTGAAGAGTCCACAGACAAAATGGGTTCTGGGAAAGAATCTGGGTATACAGTGTGTGTGGCCCATATCAATTATTATGTCAATAAGCTTCATTAGAGAAAAAATTCACATGGTTTTTATTTTGGTATATAGTATTAGTAAGTGAACAAACTGTACAGCATTATTCTTTAAATTCCTTAAAACAACTTTATAATACAGAAATTCAATATATTTAAAAATTTCCCCCTTAGTAAATGGTAATGAAATCTGCAATTTTCTAACTAGAAAAGGAAATCAGAAATGAAGATGAAGGATACATGTGCTTGCTATCAATTGTACAATTGGATCTTGGCAGGTTCTCTAGTTGAAATGGCAAATGGGTCTTTATTTTACTGACTTGTAATAATAGTATACTTTTCAGATAAATTATAAAAAGAAAGTATCTGAAAGTAATAATGATTGATTAAAAACATGATTGAAACTGGAAGGGGTATTTATATGTGTGTGTGTATTTTTAATAATGGCAATGACAGCAAGTTAAATTTTGTTTTTATTGTTTTAGCATTAAAAAATAAAGATATTTGAGGTTGCTCACAACAATGAAGTATATAGCTTAATGCATGAGACCATAATTTGATCCCTGATACAACATGTACAAAAAATTCAGATATTTAATTCAGCAAGGAAGGATTTTATGTTTTTTTTGGGGGGGGGAGGGTTGTGAGGGTTGTTACACTTGGCTATGCTCAGGGCTTTTTCCTGGCTCTGTACTCAGGGATTACTCTTGGGGAGTAATATATTAAGGAGATCATATTGAGTCTGGGAGCAAATCTGCATCCATGATAAACGTCCTACCCACTGTACTATCTCTCTGGCCTCACGGATTTTATTTTATTTTATTCTTTTTTGGGTGGGTCAGACCTGGCAGCGCTCAGGTGTTACTCTTGGCTCTGCACTCAGAAATCACTCCTAACAGGCTCAGGGGACCATATGGGATGCCAAGGATCAAACAGGCCAGCAGCGTGCAAGGCAAATGCCCTACCACTGTGCTATCATTCTGGCCCAAGCAAGGATTTTAAAGGGCTATTGTAAGTATACTCAAGAACATATAGTACAAATACTTTTTTAATAAAGGAACAAATAAAAACAGAAGCTACATAAATGAATGAGAAATCAGTGCCAGAGAGATAGTACAGGGGTGCTTACTTAGGTGCTTACTTTGTACATGACCAGTTCTCTTTTTTAATTCCCAATACTACACATAGTTCTCTAACCACTGCCATGAATAATTTCTGGGCACCACTTGGTGGCCCCAAACAGACAAATGGGGAGAGGGAGAGAGATAAGTCAAATGATAAGTAAGAAAAATAAAAATAAATAACACAAATAAAATATCACTGGAGGTATAATAATATATTATACTTTATAGAAAAAAGAATCTGGAAGATAAAGGCCAACATTATTTTTCTAATCTGAAAAATAGATTGACAGATGAATGAACAGAGCCTCAGATATCTGTTGAACATTATCAATGTAATCATATATATGTACTTGGGTTTTCAAAAGTTACGAGAGAATGAGATAGATAAAAGTCTGAATAGAATAACTGGAAATTCTCACTAAGTTACTAGCCTCATATAGTTATATATTCAAGAATTTTAATGAGTCCTCTAAGTAAATACAAATAAAATGATCTCTATGGGTATCATGGCCAGACTTCTTCTTTTTTTGCTTTTTGTTTTTGGCTACATCCGGTGACACTCAGGGTTAACTCCTGGCTATAAATTCAGAAATTATTCCTGACTGGGGGACCATATGGACACTGGGGGATCGAGCCACGATCCGTCCAAGATTAGCGCATTCAATACAAATGCCATACCACTGTGCCACTGCTCGGGCCCACATGGCCAAACTTCTTAAAATAAGATTAGGACACTCTTTAAAAAGCAAATAGAACAAAGAGGCTGTCTTGTAAACATCTAGAAGAGAATAAATGCATCCAATGCAAGGAAACAATGGTAAATTAACTGGCATTTGATTAACATGGATACAAGAAAACAATGAAGTATCATTAGAGTACTTGAAAACAAAGTTTCCAATATAGAATTCTTTATACAATCAAAATATATTTCAAATAATGGGAAAAAAGCAAGCAAAATTTCAGAAACATGAAACCGAGTAAAACTAACACCAGCAGCAACAACAAATGCTAAACAAAACTTGCTATAAAAACAAGTGTAAAAATAATAGCAGAAGAAAATGATAATCATCAAAACGAAATGAAAAATAGTCAAAATAGAAATATTAAGATCTATGTTTTCCATCATTTTCCTTGGGATATATTTGCTTATTTAAAGCAAAATTACTTCGTACATATAGGTATAAAACACAAACATACACACATGACATTTATGTCATTCAGAATGAACATTAAGTAAACTCATATACACAAATTAAAACTTTTTAGTATTTTATGTGAATATATTAGCATTACTTTCATACAAAATATGCCTAAAAATTTAAGGAAGTATACTATCATCTTTAGCATAGACTGAAAAAAAAGGCAGTATCTCTAAGAAATAAGTAGATAAGCTAAAATGGATTTCTTAAAATATAATTAACCCAGGTTTACACTGGGTCAGGTCCATCAAAAGAGCTATAAACCAAGTCTTAAAAATTTGTGGGTACATGGCCCTGCAGTAGAAAACTGGCAGTCTGAGGAGGAAAGAGAGAGCAAGCCTCTTCCCAGCTTACACCATGGCTGCTTCATCCATCATCCATAGTCATTACTTTGGCCAGCCTCACACTCTTTTAGGATTCTCTTCAGAGAAAACTATCAATCCAACCAAACTTCAGGTATGCTGGTTTGGGGGTTGATATCAACAGGGCTTTTATGGAGCCAGTGCAGGAACCTTCCCCATATCCTTCTTCCGGAAGGCCTGGCAGCTGAGAATATGCCCCATAAAAGCCACAGTTTCAGTAATAGTACTTTGAATTCCTGGACAACTTAATTTGTTTGATATTGTCATTCCTATAAGAATACACCAATGTGTAGCTGAGGTAACTTATGTCTGGAAACAAATGAAATAAAAAATGGACAGTTAACAATAAGAGCTTAAACCTTTTGCCATTGTATTAATGAATTCACTGGAAACAGTAATATTCACAAATTTACTTGTCACTGAAGTTCGTTCTTTCATTTTTAAGTTTTCTTCTTATCTTCCTTTTTCTTCCCATTCTTTTTTTATGTTTGTTTTTTGGGTCGCACCCAGTGATGCTCAGGGGTTACTTAAGCCTCTGCGTTCAGAAATTGCTCCTGGTGATTTTCAATCCTGGAGATTGAACCAAGGTCTGTCCTAGGTCAGTGCGAGAAGGCAAATGCCCTACTGATGTGCCACTGCTCTGGCACCTTTCCATTATTTATTAAATAACTTTGCTCTTACTTATATGGAAACAAATGTATTTCCTAATAGTCTTATTGGAGATAAATAATTTTTATAAATTTCCTGTCACTGTTACTTCTGGTTTTAACATTTTTTCTTCTCTTTCTTTTTCTTAGTCTTTCTTTTTTTTTATTCTTTTTCAGTAACTTTTCTCTCAGTTTTCTGGAAACAAATGCATTATAGTCAACTATGTGATGTGTTTTCTTTAAAGTAAAAAAATATATGCAATACCAAATATTTGGATTAAATACAAAAACTATTTCATTAAAGTCACTTGACTATTTAATGAAATAAAGACCTTTGTTATTAAAAAATACAGCAAAATATTAACCCAGAAGAGAAACAGAAAAGATAATAGAGGGAACTATAAAAAAGAAATATAATTCATCTGTAATGAGTCATATTAAAACATATTAAATCACACTGAATTAAAGATTAAAATTAAATGATACACACAGAAAGTAACAATTTGCTATCTATAGTACCTGTACTTTTAATATTAAATGTAGTGATAAATAAAAAACATATGGCTAGAATGATTATATTAGGTAAAACAAAGTTTAAGAAAACAACACAGTGATTAACATATATTTCATAAAAATAAACAAATGGAAAATATGCATGTTCATGGAACATAAGGTTTGGTTTTTTTGAAGACTTTCAGAACACTCAAATGATAAAAGCACTCAATTGAATTAAACTCTCTAAACTTTTCTTTTTGTTGTTTTTGCCTTTATCTCCCAACTTTCCCACTTATTTTATATTTAGTTAAAACTAACAAGTTAATTCTAAAATTTTATCAAGAGCTGCATAGAACACAGAATATTCATATTAAACATAAGAAATAAAGTTTAAAGTTTTACACCACTTGACCTCAAGACTTATTCTAAAGCAGGGGTCTCAAACTTGTGGCCCACGGGCTGCAAACGGCCCTCTGTACAACATTTTGTGGCCCTGCCCTAGAGGAATCTTTTTTTGTTTTGTTTTGTTTTAGTTGTTTGGGTCACACCCCCCAATGTTCAAGGTTACTACTGACTTTGCACTCAAGGATCACCCCGACATTGCCTCCTGCGGCCCGCAGGTAAATTGAGTATGAGACCCCTGTAAAGCAATAGTAATAAAATGATACTGACAAAAGAATGAATAAAAAAGACTGAAATTCTCGAAATAAATATACAAACATGTCACTTGGATTTTAGCAAAAGTGCTAAAGCAACCCAATGGGAGAAAATAGTTTTCAACAAATAAATCTGTAACACGTAGGTAACTATGTGTACAAAGAAAACTTGGCTTCAACTCATATAAAATAAAAGTTAATTAGACTTGATTACTAGAACTAAAGATTAAAGCTAGTTATAAAGTCGACAGGAAATAATATCATGATATCATGACATGGAGTTTTAGAAAGGACATAGAAAACAAAACAAAAAATGAACAAAGTATAAGAAGTAGAACATTTCTGCCTACCTAAAAACACCATTAAGTCATTGAATAAGTAAGTTACAAACAGAGAGAAAGGATATGAAACCAGATCTGACAAAGAAATGTTACAGGCACAAAGAACTTCTAAAAGCTGATGATGAAAGATAGCACTCCCTCAAGCAACGGATGTAAAGAGGATGTAAAAATAAAAAAGGCATGTAAAGAGATACTTCCAAGAAAAAGACAGATGGAGAGTTAATCTATCAGAACATGAAATATGCACAGTGACACTGTCATCCAGGACTATAAATAATAAACTGCCACAACATATAGAATAGTATAATTAAAATGCAAACCTCAATTATTGATGAGCATGTGAAGTGACTGGATCTCTTATATACATACATCTTGTATGATGCTGTATGTTAAAGCACTTGAACAAAAATATTTTTTATTCTCTCTGAACAGCAACTTCATTTTTTTATATGACATTTTATTGAGTGCTGTGATTTACAGTACAGGTAATTATAGTATCATATATATCCCATAACCACATCCATGACTAGAGTGTACACTTTCCTCCACTAATGTCTCAGTTCTGTGGACCAAGTCTTTGGCTATGTTACCAAAGTCATTTATTCCTTCCTTACTGTATATCTTTATATATCAAACCTGAGTCAGATCATTTTTAATCTGTTCCTTTCCTTCTGAATGATTTCACTTAGCACACTCTCTAGTTCCATCCATGTAGCAGCATAGTGTGTAATTCATTCTTTCTTTCAGCATAGTATTTCATTAGTGATAGGACAATAGGTAGGAAGTTTGCCTTGCATGCAACCAACTTTGTTTGATCCTCAGCCTCCTATATGGTCCCCTGAGCCCTGACAGGAATGACTGGAGCATAGAACAAGGAGTAAACCCTGAACAATACTGGGTGTACCCTCGTCAAAAAGAGTTAAGTCACTAATCTTGTAGTATCTAAAAATTTGTGCTAACTATAGTCTACACAGGGTGAAGATGAATGCTCTTACTTTTTTTTCTTGTGTTATAGAAGATATTTTGCGTTTTAATATGTAGGTTTCAAAATATTCTTCTATTTTGTTTAATTTAATTTTATTGAAACCATTGTGACTTAAAAATTCCTTCTTAGTTGTGTTTGAAACATACAATAAATAAATCAGGGCAATTCTATCACCAGTGTCGACCTCCTTCTTCCAATGTTCCAAAAGAGTATCACGTACTCTTTGCCTCTCCCCACCCTGCCAGTACAAATGGCCCATTTGAAGTTTAGATTATTAGAGTTTGGGTCTTTTGATTGCATTGTAGTTGACTTTGGTTTGCATATTTAGTTCTGTCCGCTTGGGCCCTGGTTCCAATTCTTTCAAATTTGTGTTTCTCCTCCTCCACTCAGTTTCTTTCCTTCTCCTCACTATACTCTGGTTATTTAAGACAACTCCCATTTAGAACACTGCATTTCTTCATGAAGCTATTCTAAATACCATATGTAAGTGATATTATCTATTTGTCCTTTTTTTGGCTGACTTCATTTAATATAGTGTCTTCTACTTCCATCCAAGTAGCTGCAAATTGCATGATTGCATCATTCCTTACAGCAATGTAGTATTAAATTGTATAAATGTACCACATTTTCATGATCTACTTGTATGTTGTTGGGCATCTAGGTTGATTCCAAGGCCTCCTGTCTATTATAATGAGTGCTGCAATGAATCGTGGTATGCATGCATCCTTTGGGATGAATGACTTTCTGTCCTGGAGACAGATACTCAAAATATGGATTGCTTGGTCATATGGCAGTTCAATTTTGAGTTTACTGAGAATCCTCCATACTGTTTTCCACAGAGGTTAGACCAGGCAGCATTCCTACCAACAGTGGATGTGAGTTCCTTTCTCAGGACATCTCCACCAACGGAGATTGTTCCCAGTATTTTTGATATGTGCCATCCTCACTGATGTATGATGACATCTCATTGTTGTCTTGCTCTGGATCCTTAATGATAATTGATGATGAGCATTTTTTCATGTGCTTGTTGGCCATCTGTTGGTGGCCAACTTATTCAGATTTGACGTGATAGCCCTTGCCACTGGCATCCTATCATCAAAGACGTCTTTATAATACAATTCAAAGTTAAAACATGCAATACTACCCATCTCTTCCCAATTCCTTATAATTGTTTTGTCTATTTGGAAAGTTTCATAGCTTCATAAAATTTAGTTGTTTACTCCAAAGTCCTTAAAAACATTATTGTGATTTTAATGGGGATTATACTGAATGCATACCTTTTATAGGAAGGACCAAGCTATTTAATTAATTACTAGCTCTATAACTAAGGGAAATGAGAGTATTTGTCTATAAATGTGCACAGAAATGCTCATGAGGTTTATTTGTAATACTTAAAAACTAGAAACAGTTTAGGTGTACATCAATATGATAATGAATCAACCTATATATTCATAATATGGAAATTACAGAATAGAGAATGAATTAGACATACAAAACCATAGGGTTCAAATATACTGAGTGAAATGAATTTTCCAAAGAGTGTATATAATTTGGCACATATTCTTTTTGTATTAAGTTCTGGAGTAGGAAAACTGTTCATAATGAATAATGGTGCTTTTTCTTAGATGGTGGCGGGAAGTGACTGGGACAAAGTATGCAGTAATTTTCTGAGCTGATTAAAATAGTCGATATCTTCAGAGGAATATAACAATTGGCTTATATATTCATCAAAATTCATCAAGTGATATACAAAGTATAAACCTTACCTAAAAATTAAAAATGAATTATAAAGAAATATGTGAAGTATGTAGACATGAAACATACAGGTACCTGCATTTAATTTGCCAAGTATAAAAAAGTCAATGAAGGAAATACATTAAAATGTTCATTGTAAATCCAAATATATGGTAGTGGTTGTTCACTATAAATACAATATTTTGTAAGTTTGAAATGTTAATAATAAATATTGCAAAACATGAATATCTTGTGTTATTCAGAAGAAAGACAAACTTTGAGCAGGCGACTCAAAAAGACTTCACATTAAACAATAAATCGACATACCTTCTTTCGCTTTCTTTGCTTGGCTTTAGCTGAATCTTGCGCAGCACTCCCGTTCCCAAGGGAAGACACAGCCGTGCCTTTACCTGAATGCTGTGATGCAGATGATGGGGCCGTGGGTGTGGCAGGAGGTGTATTCTCTGGGGAGTCAGGGTAGGGCTTCATGCAAGATCCCTGTCCAAAGAGTTTTGGTTTTGAAATGAAGCTATCAGATTCCTAACACATTTTATTACCAAATTCAGCTGCCAATCCCATTAATGAAAGACTATTTAAAGCTTACATTGGGAAAATACACTTTACCCTTAACCAACCATAGAAATAATCTCATTCTTCTCCCAAATATGTTAATTTTAATCTGTTTAAGCATTCAAACAAAACCAGGATTCCTCAACTATAATTTCTCTTTATTTTATAAATAAAAACATTTTATTTCTGTTCAGTAATTTCTTCCTTCCAGACAGTATATACAACAATGGTGATTTGCCTTCTCAATGTACCAGTTACTGCACAGACTGCTACCGTTTTTTATGTAGCTCTTATCTTCCTTTGTATTGTTTGTCATCTCTATCTGGATTTTTTTGGCCTTGATTGAAAGTTTTGTGTCCACATGACTCTTAAAACATCTAATGGCTTTCAAACAGAAATACATAACTTGAACCATCTTATTCTGCCTCACAAATTGAGGGGGAAATAATGGAGGGCACTAAGACCAAACAGTCGTATGAACATTGTGTAGAAATAAAAAATGATCAGACTTGAACACCAAATCCAAAGCCAACTACAACAGAAATGATACCCAATCTACAACAGGCTAGACACAGAAGAGAACGATTTTACTAGCAGTCGGGGGGGCTAAGGAGGGGCGATATGGGATGCAGGCTGGGAACAGGAATGGAGGGAGGACAACAGTGGTAGTGGGAATGGCCTTGATTCAATGTCACTATGCATCTGAAACACTACTATGAATGATTTGTAATCACTTTAGTCAAAATAAAACTTTTTTTCTTTGCTTTTTTTGTTTATTTTTCTTTATTAAAATAAAAATTATTGGGGCCGGGTGGTGGCGCTGGAGGTTAGGTGCCTGCCCTGCCTGTGCTAGCCTAGGATGGACCACGGTTTAATCCCCCGGTTTCCCATATGGTCCCCCAATCCAAGAGCGACTTCTGAGTGCATAGCCAGGAGTAACTCCTGAGCGTCACTGGGTGTGGCCCAAAAACCAAAAAAAAAAAATTATTAATATAAAAAACATCTGATATCCTATACTGTAACTACTGTAGTTCTAAAACCTCAAATTTCTTCAATCTTTTATTATGAGACATGCTTTAAACTTTATTTAATCCCTGGTTATTCTCATTTAGAGATCCTCCACTCTGTCAATATTCATCTATAGAATAGTGTTTAAAGACCAAAGCAAGAGTTTTACTAGTGATATCACAAAATATTTGTATGAATAATATTTGAACAAAGAAAGATATATCTAATTTTTCCATAAATATTATTAAGCTGTATTTTTCTTATCCTATCGTGTATGCAAACCGTATTCTCTTTCTACTAACCTATTATTATCTTTACTTTTAAAATTATACTATATTTTTCTAAAATTTAGGTATTGATTTGAAAATATTTCTTTGATCTGCTTTCCTAGAAACACAACGAAAAAGGAATAAAGTTAATGTAGCCTGAGCTATTTTTAGGAAAAGTAGGTAAATCCTACCTATGAATTAAAAGTGTTATTAGACACTCTAGATAATGAAACTTAAGAATTCATTTGCCAACCTAAAATTGAAAACCCAAGTTTAATTTGTTAATCAGTTACTTACATGGTTAATGCTAGAATAATAAACATTAAAACACAATGGATGCATATAATCTTCTTGCCTTGAGTTTCCAATATAATTATATATATGTAAGTACATAACATATAAAATTACAATTCATTACACACAGGGTTACTATATGAATATTCTTTTTTTTTTGTTTTTTGGTTTTTGGGTCACACCCGGCAGCGCTCAGGGGTCACTCCTGATCCAAGCTCAGAAATTTCTCCTGGCGTGCTCGGGGAACCATATGGGATGCTGGGATTCGAACCACCATCTTTCTGCATGCAAGGCAAAGGCTCTACCTCTATGCTATCTCTCCGGCCCACTATATGTATATTCTTAAAACATCCTTTGAACTCATGTATTCTTAGTGAAGAAGCCTTGAACTCTTCCTAACCAATTCTAATAGCATCTATGGGTCTTACATTTCTTTCTTTAAAATTTTTTTCATTGAATGCATCACTGTGGAATAGTTACATGTTGTTCTTGAATGAATTTTAGTTATCCTATGTTCCAAACCAATCCCTTCATCAGAATACATTTTCCACCACAAATGTCCTCAGTTTTTTCCTTCTCTCCACTTCCACTCTCCACTCTCAGCATGCCTTTCTAGAAGACTCTCCTTTCTTCTTCCTCTTTCTTTTCCTTCTCTTTTTCCTCTTCCTCCTCCTCCTTTCTCCCTCTTTTAGGTGCTGTGGTTTTCAATAATGTTATTAAAAGGGTATCAAGCATGTCAGTTTACCTCTTTGAGTATCCAGTTCTTGTTCAGAATAATCATTTCCAATGATCATTGTTGTAGTGGTCCCTTCTCTGTACTAATTGCACTCCCTGGACTCCCTATGCCATCCATGTGGCAAGCCTCCTACCAGTGGCCCACTCCTCTTGGCCCTTGTTTCTATTATCTTTGGATCTTACCACAATAGTATGTTTTATTTTTTTATATCCTATAATGAGTGAAAAGCCTTAATTTTCTTTTGTGTGTGTGTGTGTGTGTGTGTGTGTGTGTGTTTTGGGTCACACCCAACAGTGCTCAGGGGTTACACCTGGCTCTATGCTCAGAAATTGCTCCTGGCAGTCTCAGGGGACCATATGGCATGCTGAGATTCAAACCACTGTCCTTCTGCATGCAAGGCAAACACCTTACCTCCATGCTATTTTTCTGGCCCCAAACGGCCTTAATTTTCCTTTTTTTTTGGCTTTTGGGTCACACCTGGTGATGCTCAGGGGTTACTCCTGGCTATTCGCTCAGAAGTCGCTCCTGGCAGGCATGGGGGACCATATGGGGAACCTGAGGATCGAACCGCGGTCCGTCCTAGGTTAGCGCAGGCACCTTACCTTCAGCGCCACCGCCCGGCCCCCCAAAAGGCCTTAATTTTCTAATCTAATTTCCTTGTACCTTTCTAAAGCAAATTCCTGGATTGAATTGTTAATCAGGGTTTTATTCTTTGTATGATTATAATTATTTTGTCTGTAACTGAGGATATTCTCTTCAGATTCATCTCATCATAGATCTATCTTGCAACTCGGCTTTAAAGCCTTCTTTGATTTTAATATGGGAGATTTTAACTTTGCATTTTCCAAATCATTACCTGAAATTAGTATGTATTATTTTGAATGGTCTGATTGCTTTACGCATGTATGTCTCCCAAGAGACCCTGCATGTATGTATGTTTCTGAAGAGATTCTGACCCTCTGCAAGTGAATGGTTCTTGGCAAACCAGACGGTCTGACCCAAAGTTCCTATGATACCATACTGTTCAGGCCTAGTGGTGCCAATCGTTATTTGGACCACTCAAGCAGTGTTTGGGGATTCCAGAGCACACCCGATGGTGCTTGGAAAGACTCAAGAGCATGCAAGACAAACACCTTTACTCCTGTACTCTCTCTTTTTTCCATTGTTTATTTTAACACAAAGTTCTATCTTCTCTAATATATTAATCTCCAAAATCCTCCCTTGTACCCAATTTGATTTGTTCATTTAAGCATTCCCTTGATACTGTTTGCTTATTTGTAAGATTCTCACTTTGGCCATTATTTTTGTGTTCTGCAATAAAGTACAAGAAGACTACTCGTTTTTTCTGATCATCCTGACCATTAGTTACACATGTGGAAGGGACTGTACAAGGCACGAGAAAAGACTGAGGCTTTTACTACCATATTTAGGCAGGACACAACCTGACACTCATGTTTCCGCCTCCCAGAGAACCCAGGAAATTCAACACATATTGGCCATTTTTCCTAACTGCTGGGTAGCTGGGAACAGCAGCTGTGGTTGCTGAGTTGTTGCCCAGAACAGCCTGACCACCCTGGAGAATCAAGTTAGTGAGAGAAGTAAAGAATATTCTGAGCCTTGAAAGCAATCACTTGAATGTTAAATGAAAAAACTAGTCTTATTATGTTCGTTGGAAATTTCTTCAATTAGAAATGTTAGAGCAAATTTGTTTTGTTGCTAATGAAAAGCATACATATGTATATTCTCATAAAGTAAACAAACATGTACCAAAAACATTTTAAATTTAAAATGTGCTCCTAGACATCATAATTTGGGTTAGAACATAAGAAAAACAGAAAATTTTTGATCAGATGAATAAACTTTTGGGGCTTTTTAGAGCAGGTGGACTCTGACAATGACATGAAACTCTTTCAAGAAAGATTAAAAAAGGATTTTCAATGGGCATAAATGTTTAAATTTCTACTTGGATCCCAAGATAATTTAATTTTTGAAAGGGCAAGACAAGATGTCACACTTATGATCTGTACTAAGATGTTATGTATATAGTATATATTCTATATATTTTTCAAGTACCCTAGGACAAAGATGAGTAAATCTGTACTCTGTAAATTTCACAGAACTTTTAGATCCATCAAATGACTGGTAATACCTAAAGTCATGTGAAAATTTGAAATTTTATTTATTGATAAAGCAATTTTTTTTATCGGAGTTTCATGAGGATCTATGACAAAAAAGATTAGAAATAGGGACCTGAAAGATAGCATGGATGCCAGAGACATTTGCCTTGCATGCAGGACAGTGGTTCGAATCCTGGCATCCCATATGGCCCTCCAAGCCTGCCAGGTGTCATTTCTGAGTGTAGAGCCAGGAGTAACCCCTGAGCGCTGCCAAGTGTGACCCCAAAACCAAAAACCAAAAAAAAAAAAAAAGATTAGAAATACTTTTCACAGATTGTTGAAGTCAACCTCTTCATGTTCAGATACTAACAAGATGCAAATACATATAAACATGGAAAAGAAATAAAATAGGACAGACATTTTCATGTTATATATTTCATTAATCTCAAGCAAAGTTCACTTTATAAAAATTATACATGCAGACCCAACACATCCTTGATGCCATGGTTATTCTCCATGGTTATAATTCAATTAGATGAGACTGCTGTTTATATTAGTAACAGCAAAAATAATATTGTCAAGTTCATTCAACCATGCTATTATATTTCTGAATTTTTAGCACATTTTTTTAAACCAGGGATTACTCCTGGGTGGGCTCAGGGGATTATATGAGAAACTGGGGATTGAACCCAGATTAGCTACATATAAGGCAAGAGTCCTACTTCTCCAGTTCCAGGCTCAAAATCATTTTTTTTTTGTCCCCAATTTCCAATCCAGATCAGGCAAGG
>PVKC010005204.1:0-27391 GCA_004027635.1 Crocidura indochinensis | reverse complement strand
AATATTGATGGAAGGAAGTTGACATTGTGGTGTAGGGTAGAATTGGTGCAGAAACAATGTATGTACAAAATTTCACTATGAACAGCTATAAATCACGTGCTTTAAATAAAACAAAGTTTTTAAGTCACCAGAAAAAAAAGAAAAGAAAAGAAAAAGGGTAGAGTGGAGAAAAAAAATCAGAAAAAAATTCTGAGATCAAAATGCATTTAAGAAAACAATGAAAGTAGATCAATGCTCTCTAAAGTAGGAGATAATGTCCTTGTCCTCAGGAAAGTGTGGGGTGCAATGAAGGAGCCTGTGTTTGTTATTTGTTCACTTAAAAAAGGAAGATTGTCAGGAAAGCACTGAATGGGTTAAGGCTTACTCTTGTTTCTATACTCAAGGTTCACTCTTGATTCTGTACTCAAGGGGCCATATACAGTGATAAGGATACAAAATAAGTGCCTCACTGTAAGGTGACACCCAGCTATTAACCCAAAACAAAGATGCTCTCCCAATTTTCTTTTTCCTTTTCACCTAGCTTTTTGATAGGTGGATCTCACTCCACACTTCCCCACCTTGTTGAAATTGTATTGGAAAAAGGAGCTGGAGAGATAGCACAGTGATAGGGTATTTGCCTTGCAAGCAGAGTGGTTTGAATCCCAGCGTCCCATATGGTCCACTGTGCCTGCCAAGAGCAATTTCTGAGCACAGAGCCAGGAATAATCCCTGAGCATTGCCAGGTGTGACCCAAAAACAAAAACAAAAGAAATTGTTTTGGATAATAAAGAAAAAAAAGTTTGGTTTGACACACTCAAGTAGACACCATGAAGGAGAAGCCAGACTCCATGACTCTCTCCTGACTCTCTAGGTTTATTAATCCTTCATGGCTACACTACCTGTTTCAGACACATCTGCCTGGGCTTAGAAATATGCATGCATGGTGATTTTACAATGTTGGTTTTCATTTACACCTCTGGTCTAGTACTATCTCCGTAGCTATGAATGTTTTTTGTCTTTTTTTCTCTATATAAAAAGGGATGATAGAACAGATAACTTCAAAACTTCTGGTAAGATTCATGACTAAGGGAAGATAATTGATGTCAAAGAACCCTGAGAATCGAGGGAGATTAAACAAGATAAGTAATCTACACATACTTTCGATCAGAGATAAACTCGGAACATATCTGAGGCCCCTTGTCTTTTGGGAATAGAAAGGAGAGCTTAACACTTTTGAAAAGATTGAGGAAACACGTAGTAATTACACACTCTAGTTCATAATTTCAGAAACTGGAGATGCTCAGGCTTCCAAAGATGCTGCTTTACATTTGGATTCCTTTTCTTTCTTGACCATGAACTAGGTTTGGCATGTTGCTGCTGGCAGTTGTTTCAGAGTCAGCCAAGTTAATGGTTGGTATTTTTTTTTTGAATTTGCATTTGTCTTTATTGGGGGTACAGGGTGTCACTCAAGTGTCCTTTTTTTTGTTTGTTTGTTTGTTTTGGGTCACACCCGGCAGTGCTCAGGGGTTACTCCTGGCTCCATGCTCAGAAATTGCTCCTGGCAGGCACAGGGGACCATATGGGGCACCGGGATTCGAACCGATGACCTTTTGCATGAAAGGCAAACGCCTTACCTCCATGCTATCTCCCGGGCCCCTCAAGTGTCCTTTTTAATAGTCTTCCTGAGATTGTTTTTGTGACTTTTTCTTTTTCTTGGCACTGCCATTGCTCTTAGTGCTGCAGCCAGTTTCTTCAGGGCTGCTGAGTGGCTCCTCCTTAAGGGAGAATTTCTGCTTCTTTTTCTTGGAAACCTTGTTTTCGGCTTCTTCCAGATCACTATCTGGTGACCTCTTCCTCTTGGGAAGACTTACAGTGACAGTGGCCTCTTCAAGATCATCACTATTAATTTGCTCTTCCATAGAAAATGCCTTTTTCTTCTTGGGTTTGGAGACAGAAGGTTCTTCATCCACCCCGTTCTCTTGAGGCACCTCCCGGTTTTTTTTTCTTTTTCTTCTTTTTGGGCCTTTCATTTGGCTCCTCACACTCCTCAGGGGTCGCGGTTTCGGGGGTGCTGTTTTCTGAAGAGGCAAGGGCAGCTGCGGCCAAGCGTTTCTTTTCCTTCTTCAAGCGTTTCTTCTCTTCCTTCTGCAGTTTTCTGGCAATCTCAGCAGCCGCTTCCTCTACCTCAACCATTGCCTCCTTCATAATAACCAGATTCTTCCGTGGAGTCACTCCTGTCTCGTAAAAGGATAACCGCTCCTCAACTTGCTCTCGAAGTTTCTCGCCAAACACACTTGTGGGCACCTCCGAGAAGCAATCGATTCGTGAGGCAATACTGCATTTGTTTGTCAGGTATTGGGAGATGCAGCCTTTGTTCATGGAAGTAGAGTGGAAAATGAGTCCATATTTTGAGGTGTTGCCCCTTGTCTTCAAGGCTCTGAAAATATGCTGGGCCCTGGGAATCACTCAGACACCAGGACTTACCCATCATCCCCACTGGTATTTTTATTATTGGAGTGAAGGAAACTGTACTTTTCATAATTCAAGAGTAGTCTAATGAATATACCTGAACAATTTTGAAATAATAAACATTTTTCAAATAATATTTCTATTCCAATTAATCTTAGGCAACTTTGAGGCCCTGAGGATTTGGAGGTATAGGCAAATAAAGAGTAAGGAATCCATGAGCAAATACAGCATGTGAACATAAAACCCAGAAGGACACATTCTCAAAAGGAACATGGACTACATTTTTATAAGGTGTCTGTTGACAAAAGTCAGGAAAATAAAATGGAACCTTGCGAGTAATTAAAAAAAAGTACTCAGAAAATTGTGCTATGTCAAATTGTTCAGAGTCAAAGAAGAGGAGGAGAAGGGAAGGAAACAAAAGAGAAACTAGTCTTCCTGAAACACTAAGAACAAGGACCTTTATTTATTTTTCTGTATTATGCAAGTATTTTAAAATAGACTAAATCCAGCCTGCCTGTAGGCTCTTACCTTGTCCCTCTTTAAGGAAAGGGAAAAGAGAATGCAAAAATCATCATCATCATCATCATCATCATCATCATCATCATCATCATCAGGATGTTGAATAGAGGAGACACTTACAGGGCCCTGGAGTCCTGTCATTGCCTCCTTTGTAAATGGTGTCAGAGCCATCACACTCTGTTGCCACCGCAGGGTGCATGCAAATAGGAGAGCATGCAAGGCAGGCAGAGCTGAGCCGCCACCTGCACATTTCAGATTGTTGGCAGGTACATTGCAGTGGACTAAAACAGAATAATTACTGCAGATAGACTTGGCAAGTATAGTGCACGGCACAGGCATTCAATCACACACGAGTACCATAGGTGAACTATAAAAAATAAAAAAAGTAGGAAGGGAGGGGGACAAAATTTCCCCATTAAACGCCAGACAGCTGGCAATTCCTATCTCCCATTTTGTTGCTGTGAAATAAGAAAGGCTGACCCGTGAAGTCAGAAGCTAGTATATTCAGGATTAAGATCAGCAAACCTGGACAGAAACACAGGAGTTTGGAGAGGGCTACCAAACATCAGAGGGAATAGTCTGAGGAGCCCTGAATATCTACACTATACAAGAGAAAATGAATATGGGGGAGACAAATCCATTGTAAATATGGGCTTGGTGGTTTACTCCATCATACCCACCAGTCATGGGTACATCACTGTCTTGAGCACATTACATATGTTAGCTTGTTAAATCCCTTATCATTGCACTTGTGATCATATGTAGAAGAGGAAGCCAAGTGTGGAGATGTTACACGACTTGCCCAAGATATTTGTTTGAGGGACCACCCCCACCAGTGCTCAGGGTTTACTCATAGATCTGCACTCAGAAATCATTCTTGGAAGACTTGAAGGACCATATGGGAACAAGCATCTAACCCAGGTTGGCCATTGCAAGGCAAGTGTCTCACCCACTGTTCTAGCACTCCAGGCCCCCAAGACTTTTGTTTTTTAATTGTTAAATGACATAGACCATTTAACTCAGTTGGCCTAACTGGCCTAGCCTGTGTTATAGACCAGCATCAGCACCTCACAAGAAGGCAGAAGATGATAAACTGAATATAGTCAGAGATGTTCACATAACAAAAATAAGAACAATTTTTATTTTTTATTTTTTAATAGTTTTTATTTGGACCAAAGTGACTTACAAATCATTCACAGTAGTATTTTAGATACATAGTGACATTGAATCTGGGCATTCCCACCACCAATGCTGTCCTCCCTCCACCCCTGTTCCCAGCATGCATCCCATATTGCCTCCATGTGCCCCCAGACTGCTAATATAAGTGGTCTCTTCTGTGTCTAGCTTGTTGTAGATTGGGTATTGACTTTTAAGTGTATTTTATATTTAATATTTTATTTAAGCACCATGGTTAGAAACATGTTTGTAGTTGGGTTTCAGTTACAAAAAATTGCACCCCCATTCACCAGTGCAATCTTCCCACCACCAATGCCCCCATTTCTCTTCTCCCCTTCCCCTGTCTATCTTCACTCATTACCACTGTCATGATAGTTGGTGCAGTTATTTCTCTCTTTTTTTAAACTTTCTTTATTGATTGATTGGTTTTTTGAGTCAAACCAGGCAGTGCTCAGGGGTTACTCCTGGCTCTGCACTCAGAAATTGCCCCTGGCAGACTTGGGGACCAATAGGATGTTGGTAATTGAATCGGGTCCCTCCCGTGTCAACAGCATGCAAGGCAAATGTCCTACTGTTGTGCTATCTCTCTGGCCCCTGGTGTCTAAATGCACTCAACAATCTTTGTGGTAAGCTTCACATCATGGGCTGGTCCTTCCAGCCTTCATCTCTATTGTCTCTGGAATTAATACCATACTGTCTTTTATTTTTCTTAAATACCACAGGTGAGAGAGACTATTCTGTATTTATCTCTCTCCTTCTTACTTATTTCACTCAACATAATAATCTCCATATATATCCATGTATAAGAAAATTCCATGGCTTTATTTTTTTCTAACAGCTGCATAGTATTTCACTGAGTATATGCACCACAGTTTCGTTAGCCATTCATCTGTTGTCGAGCATCTGGGTTGTTTCCTGATTCTGGCTATTGTAAATAGCACTGCAATGAACATAAGTGTGCAGAGGGCATTTTTATATTGTGGTTTTGTGTTCCTGGGGTATATACAGAGAATGAGAGTTCCTTTTATCTCCCCACATCTCTTCCAGCATTGATTGTTATTGTTCTTTGTGATGTGTGCCAGTTTCTATGGCATAAGATAGTACCTCATTGTTTTGATTTTCATCATCCTGATAACTGATACGTAGCATTTTTTTTGTTTTTATTTTTGTTTTTTTGTTTTTGGGCCACACCCGGTGACGCTCAGGGGTTACTCCTGACTATTCGCTCAGAAGTCGCTCCTGGCAGGCATGGGAGACCTTATGGGGAACCGGGGGATCGAACTGTGGTCCGTCCTAGGTTAGCGAAGGCAAGGCAGGCACCTTACCTCCAGCGCCACCGCCCAGCCCCCTGATATGTAGCATTTTTCACGTGGCTTTTGACTATCTGTATTTTTTCTTTTACTTTTTTGTTTTTGGGGGACACAGTGTTTTGTAATTTTCTTTGTATAGGTCTTTCACCTGTTTAGTTAATTTCACTCCAGGGCATTTGAATTTCTGTGGCACTATTGTCAATAGAATTGTTTTTTAAGGTACATTTCTTCTCTACCATTATTTGTGTAAAATAAGGCCATCACTTTGCATGGTTAATCTTGTAACCTGCCACTTTGCTATATGGATCTATTATGTCTGTATCATGTCATCTGCAAACAGTGAGAGCTTGACATCTTTCTTTCCTATCTGCAGGTCCTTAATATTTTGTTCTTGTCTAATTGCTATAGCAAGTACTTCCAATACTATGTTAAAGACCCAACTTTTTCTTCCATTGATCTTTCAGATTGTTTTTTGAATTTCCACTTCATTGATTTCTGCTCTAAGCTTTTGTATTTCTGTCTGCCTAACTATTTTTGGTTTATATTGTTGTTCACTTTTTAATTTTATAAGCTGTCATTAAGTTATTTTTTTTTTTGGTTTTTGGGTCTCACCCGGCAGTGCTCAGGGGTTACTCCTGGCTCAGTGCTCAGAAATTGCTCCTGGCAGGCACAGGGGACCATATGGGGCACCGGGATTCGAACCGATGACCTTTTGCATGAAAGGCAAACGCCTTACCTCCATGCTATCTCCCGGGCCCCAAGTTATTTATGAAAGTCCCTTCTCCTTCCTGATGTCTGCTTTTAAAGCTATGAATTTTCCTTTTAGTATGGCTTTTGCTATGTTTCACAAATTCTGATAATTCGTGTCTTCATTTGCATTTGTTTCCAGGAATCTTTGATTTCCTCTTTGATTTAATTTCTGACCCACTGTTTTTTAGTAGTGAACTGTTTGATTTCCAGATGTTAAAGTTTTTCTTCTGTGTCCCCTTAGAAGTCTAATACACTTCTAATTTTAGTGCATTGTGATCTGAGAATATTGTCTGTACAATTTTTATCTTCTTGACTTTATGGAGGTATGTTTAATGGGTCATCTTGTGGTCTATCCTGGAGAAAGACACATGTGCATTGGAGAAGATTGTGTATCTAGTTTTCTGGGGCTGAAGACATATATATATATAAGATATATATATGTATATATATACTAGTATATTTTCTTCCATTTTTCCTTTCAAAGATAGTATATTCTTGCTAAGTTTCAGCCTGGCTGACCTAACAAGGAATGACAGGGCAGTGCTGAGATCTCCCACTATTGTTATGATGCTTTTATTGTCTTCTTTCAGATTTGTCAAAAATTGTATTAAATATTTTGCTGGTTCCTCATTGGATGCACATATGTTTAGGAGTATGATTTCTTCTTGTTGTTCTTATCCATTGATTATTATGAAATGTCTATCTTTGTCCCTTATAACTTTTGTAAATCTAAAGCTTGTGTTATCTGACATTAATATGGCCACTCTGGCTTTTTAAAGGAGTTGTTTGCTTGTTTGTTATTTTCCTGAGACCAGAACAATAGCACAGTGGGTAGAGTGTTTGCCATGCAAGCAGTGGACCTGCATTTGATCCCAGGCATACCATATGGCCCCCTGAGCCTGCTAGAAGTGATTTCTGAGCCCAGAGCCAGGTGTAATCCCTGTAATCTCTGTAGTGCCATAGAGTGTGGCCCTAAAATAAACAACAAAGTTGTATAACACCCTAGAATAGCTACAGTAGAAAGAATGACCAATAAGAGACCAGATATTCTTGTCAGCAATGAAGAGAATAAATGAAAGCTTTGTGGCAAATACCTATCTCTCCTGGATCACAGAATGAACAAATCAGTACTCTGGAGTCAGTTACCTAAACTTTCCGTATAAATTCCAGATATTTTAAATTGTACTATGAAAATACTTGGAAAGGGCCCGGAGAGATAGCACAGCGGCGTTTGCCTTGCAAGCAGCCGATCCAGGATCAAAGGTGGTTGGTTCAAATCCTGGTGTCCTATATGGTCCCCCGTGCCTGCCAGGAGCTATTTCTGAGCAGACAGCCAGGAGTAACCCCTGAGCACCGACGGGTGTGGCCCAAAAACAAACAAACAAACAAGAAAAGAAAATACTTGGAAAGGACCTGAGCAATAGCACAACAGTAGAGCGTTTACCTGCACACAGCCAACTTGGAACCTACCTAGGTTCAATCACAGCATCCAATATCATTCCCCAAGCCTGCCAGGAGTGATTTTTGAGTGCAGAGTCAAGAGTAACCCCTGAGCAGTGCCATATGTGAACTAACCCCCCTTAAAAATACTGGAAAGATGAACCAGAGAGTTGTTCAGTGGTTAGAGTGCTTGCCTGGCATGAGGCTGACCTGGGTTTGAACTTCAGCAACTCATATGGTTCCCTGAGCATCCTCAAAAGTGATCCCTAAATTCAGAGCCAAGAGTAAGCTCTAAACACTAATGAACATGGCTCCCTAAACAAAACAAAACAAAACAAAAAGACTGGAAATACATTTTAGACCGTACATAATGATATGAAGAATAAAGGGTTTTGTGATAATACATCTACCAGGCATGTGTTGGGGATGGAAGACAGAAGCCAAGGCCTAATCTCCTATTTTTTAAAATAGTACCTTTATTTAAGCACCATGATTACAAACATGATTGTAGTTGGGTTTCAGTCATAAAAAGAACACCCCCTTCACCAGTGCAACATTCCACCAATGCCCACATCTCCATCCTCCCCTACCCCCTGCCTGTATTAGATACTGGCATTCTACTTCTGTCTCTCATTAACATTTTCATGGTAGTTGTTAGTGTAGTTATTTCTCTAAGTGAATGCACTACTCTTGTGGTGAGCTTCATATTGTGAGCCGGTCCTTCCAGTCCCCATCTCTATTGTGTCTGGTCATTTTTACAGTAATGACTTTTCTTTTTTTTTTTTTTTTTTTTTTTTTTTTTTTTTGGTTTTTGGGTCACACCCGGTGACGCTCAGGGGTTACTCCTGGCTATTCCCTCAGAAGTCGCTTCTGGCAGGCACGGGGAACCATATGGGGAACCGGGGGATCGAACCGAGGTCCGTCCTAGGTTAGCGCAGGCACCTTACCTCCAGCGCCACCGTCCGGCCCCTTTTTTTCTCTTTTTTTAAATATATAAAATATTTAAGTACCATGACTACAAGCCTGGTTATAGTTGGGTTTCAGTCATAAACAGAACACACACCCCCTTCACCAGTACAACATCCCACCACCAATGTCCCTCCCCTCCTTCCCAACCCTTGCCTGTATTTGAGACAGGCATTCTACTTCTCTCACTCATTAAGATTGTCATGATAGTTGTTAGTGTAGTTATTTCCCTAACTGCACCACTACTTTTTGTGGTGAGCTTCATATTGTGGGCCTAATCTCCTTCTATGAAAATGGTTGAAATGGGGAGTGCATCAAAGGAGACAGCAAAATTCTGAGTTAAGTGTTTCCCTATGATTTCATTAATTTCTTTATTGCCTGCATTTTTCCTTCTTTCCTTTCACTTCTTCCCCTTCACTTCTTTCCTTCTTTCTTCCTTCCTCCATTTTTTATTTCTCAGATCTTCCTTCCTTTCTTTCTCTCTTTCTTTTTCTCTTCCTTTCTATTTTTCTTCCTTCCTTCTTTCCTTCCTTCCTTCCTTCCTTTCTTTCACAACATTTCATAGGAAAAAATATACTATTGTTTTCAGCAAGTTTGAAATGTGGGACCTGATATGGTTCTGACTTTTTCAGACCTTTTCAAGAGTAATATTAAAAGTTTATGTTACATATTCAATACAAACCTGCATCCATTCTCTTCACTGCCTGTATTAATGATCAGCAAAATATGCACCCTGAGTATGATTTGTGTCCAAGTGCATCAATAATAATGGATAAAGAGAACATATCTAAAATTTAATCAGAGTTTCTGATTATAAACTGTATGAATCAGTAAGATAACAAACTTGGAGTAAAATCTTCAACAGCACAAATCTCAATGTTCAGATCTCAGCCTTTAAATTAAATTTTTGTCATCGAATCAGATCATAAAGTGTCATAGCCTAATTTCCTCCTGATGACGAAGAGGGTAACAGAGGAGAGAGAAATGATTATTCAGCTCTTGTGCTTAGTTCTTTCCTTACTTGTCTGCCAATAGCAGAAAACACCAAACTCTGAAATAAAAGGTAGCTGAGTAAGATTTTCTTATTTTTTTTAAAATTTATTCTCATATAAATATACCTAAGTTGGGTGAAAGTCATTTCAAAAGGCAACATTATTACGTACCAACTTTGTTCAGATGACTTGCTCTGTGCCTTGTTTTGTACCCTGATTGGGATTTCAAAGCTACAGAAATATAAGATAAAGCATCATATTTGACAGATTTGACAGGAAATGAGATGAGGAGGGTCTCAGCCTTTCTCCACAATATAACCCAGTATCATGTATCTATAAGGAAAATTCACTTCAAAATTAAAAAGAAAATGTTATAGGTTTTGCTAAGTTCCCTAGTCTAACATTCAGGGAATTGTTTTACTGTTGGCAACTTCTTTAAGACAACTGTAATTTGCCTGTATAAATCTTTTTTTTTTTTGCTCTGTTTTCCCAATGCCTAATACAGGTTCCAGTAAATATCACATAATTGCTATTTGGTGAGTTTTTGATTCATACATTCTTACATATATAGGCCAAAGATTTGTAAACCAGGAAGGTTCGCCAGTGTCAAGATAGGTTTGATAAATTAGTTTTGGGCTTTAGTGAAAAGTCACTGGGTGCGTCCATCAGATGAAAACATTGGATCATTTGGGGATGGATGTTGATTTAGCCTCATTTCACTACAACATGGATTTATCCACCAATCAAAATGCAACAGAGGGCCAGTCCTTTATTGAATGTCCCTCAGAGGGTTAATTTTGTGTTCTGCTAGCTGAAACTGGAGTTACTGAAACGCTGTTCAAAGAGCCTTTTCAGTATTTAATTTGATGTGGAGAGTTCTATGGTCTGCAATACATGCTGACCAGCACTTATCTATCCTCATCATCTCTTTTGGTTGGTTTCAACTGTGGCTGAAAGCAGTTCTATTGTAGGTACATTTTCTGGCTTCAGTGTACATATGGGGTTCAGTGACAGATTCCTGATAAACTGGAGGAAAGAATGAGAAAATGATGTTTTAAATGAGCAACTGATCATTCACTTCTGTAGCATTAGTTTCTTCTTGACAGACTTATTAAAAGAAAAGAGGCACACAAAGAAAACTTGGAATTTGCCTGCCAGGTCCAGCTGGGAAGCATCTTGGGGGCCATCTCCACATCTCGGATAACTTTGCCATTTCATTGTAAGGGAAGTGATGCATGAAAAATTATGTGATTCATCCAAGGCTGTGCATGGAGTACATTTAGTGCCGGGACCCTTCCTTTTTGTTTTTAGTCCTAGAAGAGGCTAAGGGGAGGGAAGGGCGGGTGAGCCACATCAGGTATTGCTCAGGGGCTACTCCTGACTATGTTCAGATGTCACTCCTGGCAGTTCTTAGAGGGATGGAAGGCAGGAGGGATCTAACTAGCATTGATATGCATGTCAAGCATCTTACCAACTGTTTTGGCTTTTTTGTTCTGATCCCCTTTTTTGCTGATTATTGTTAGAAAAATCCAGAGAAAAATGGAATAAATAGACAAAAGGAAAGAGAAACCCTAATTCTCATGAACTTCTCCCAAGAACACCATCCTGTGGGGGATTCTTGTTGGGTTTCCTTAAGTGGGTCAGTATTTTAAAGAGAGGAGTTCCAGGACAGAGCACTGGCTATGTTTGGACTTGAATTTGAGTTGAAACATATAAGTATTGCTGTAAGTATTAAGTATTTAACATAGCCAGATAGTGTGTATACTTTGACTTCACAATATATCTGGGAAAGGTATCACTTAGAAATATTTTGTTGGTGGAGAAACAAAAAATTAGGTTAAACATCTTTCCCATTGCCATTTAGGTATATTAATGCTCTGTAATTCTCAAATTCCCGTACCATTTTGCATTTATTACAGTGTCATCAAGTACATTATTAAACATCTCAAAGCCACCATTTCTCATCTGTCAGATGAATTCAGAAATAATCTTTCTAGCAATTATATAGGGTGAGATGAAAAATAATGTGTCTATTGTATCTGGTTTCCAACTTGACAGAAAAGATTCTCAACAGAAGTTGACTTCATTCTACCCTTATATTTCTCTCCCCCTTAAATTTTTATTAGGGTTTACATCTTTAACGATATTCAACTCTTTAACTACATTGAAGTAGTGCCTACCCCCCAGGAATGTTAGGATAAACCCCTCTTTTCCAGTATTCCTCGGCATGTTCCCCACAACAATAGCAACAAAATGAATTAAAAACTTTAATGCACAAACGGGTTTCGGGTAAAATGTTAGAAAGTACTTTATTTTCCCTAAGTGGCATTTATTGATCCTAACTTTGATGTTCTATTCAAAGTAAAAAGATGTAGGCGTATTCATTTAATAATTGCAAGCATGCAATAGAAATTATTTGACCATTTCTTGAAGCAGCGTTATATGCTTTTGTACAACACTTCTAAAATTATAGTCTAAGTATAAATGTGACTCAACTTACAAATATTCAATTTATTTGTAATGCTTTAGAGATACATCTATTGTATTTAGCCAGGAGCACTTTCTACAGCTGATAGCAATCAGGTTTATAGTAAGAGGCTAACAATGAGATAAAAATATGAATAAAAAATTATCATGCTTGATTCAGTCCCCTAAAAGAGAGTAAAGGACTAATAAGAAAATCATCACAATAATATAAATTAATTTCAGTGATTTTTTTTTTCAGATTTAGTAATTGATCTTAGGAAAAATCATTACAGAAACCCCTGAATGTAATGTGTGTGATCAAGGTTGAAATAAGAGCATTCTTCTTCATTAAACATTTTGTACACAAGACTTAAGAGAAATATGATTAACAAGCCAAAAAAATGTTCTGTGTAGCATCTAACTGCTTTTATTTATTTATTTATTTATTTATTTATTTATTTATTTATTGCTTTTGGACCATACCCAGTGATGCTCAGGGGTTACTCCTGGCTATGCACTCAGAAATTGTTCCTGGCTTGGGGGACTATATGAGATGCTAGAGGATCAAACTGTGGTCTGTCCTAGGTTAATGCATGCAAGGCAAATGCCCTACTGCTTGTGCCACTACTCTGGCCCCTAGCACCTAACTTTTACAGCTCTATGGTCCCATAACTTAGTATGTGACATAGGTGTCATTGAAATGTTTAAGGTATTTTAAAATAAATAACTTTATGATTTATTACAAATAAATATTTACTTTGTATACAATGCTTATATATCCAGAATTGGTAAAACTTCCTTGGATGAAAGGGATTAGCAAGAGGAACAAATTTAAAAAGCTCTGTTCTAAAATATATGTTGCAAGGAGTGGAATCTATTGGCAATTATCATTCATTACATTTTTATTTATAGCACAGGGTTTTTTCCTATAAAGACTATTCTATAGTAATTAGATGAGTGAAAATAAGTCTCATATCTGATCTGTGAAAGAATAAAGAATTAGCAGAGAAGATTTGACTTAAAGTTTTAATGGAATAAGGTTAAAAATTTCAAAGGATGCTGGCATAAGTTCATGCCATGAGACTGACTTTCCTTTGGGGGAACATAATGGAAAAAATTCTAAGTTCATCCCATGCTGCAATATCTTGGCATTTTTGCTCATGGATATGATTCTGTAGTTCCTAGCGTTCCCCTTCCTAGGGCAAGAGATAAATTATAACTACATGATGTGTTCCTAAATACATTTCCTGTAAGATATTCCCAAGACTCTGTCAATAGTTTTCCTACCATAAAGTACTCTTCTTGGACAAGTCTCTTCAGTAATCAAGGTAAATAGAAGGTGTTCTGAAAAACTAAGTGGTATTTGAATTTTTGCTTAGAAAATAATTTTTTATTCAAGCCAGATTCAACAACAATGAAATAATGAGACCCAAACTTCATCAACCTAATTTTTAAATATGCCTATTAGACCAGCAGGCTGGGATAGGGGGTGGCATGGGATATACTCTGGGAACAGTGATGGTGGGAGAAGGTTGACACTGGTAGTGGGATTAGTGCTGAAATATTGTATGTCTAAAAGCCAACTACTAAGAACTTCAAATTACAATGGTTTAAATAAAAAATTAAAATTAGGCCATGGGGTTTGGAAAGAACCCAGCCAAAGGCCTTCTCACTATCTTGGAGGGTGCTGGGAGGCTTGGCAGGCCCCCAGTCACCCCCCTCTTTTCCCCCCAGACTCCAGATCTTCCCTGGGTGCCAGCCCAGGCAGCCAGAAAAGTGGGTGCTGGGAGAACTCTAAAGGGGTCCCCAGGCTTTCCCAGCCCCTCATCCTGTACTGGGGGAAGAGAGGCATGGGGAGGAGGGCGGGCAGATGTCTAGCTTTCATTTTCAAATTCTTTTCTGTTCTGCTAGCTCTTGCTGGCATGGGGTTTGGGAAGACTCCAGGCCAAAGGCCTTCTCCCTAGGTTGGGGGATGCTGGGAGATGCTGGGTTGTGCTTTGTTGCACTATGGCATTTACTGGCAATTTTTTTCCTCACCAGTCTTAATTTTTAAAACCACATAGGAGCTAGCACCCCATGTGTACAGTATATATTAATAGTATTTCCTATGATTAATGTATGTTTTGCATATGCAGAATGTCCATCTTGTATTCTGCCCTTGCCCATAGCCCTACAAGCTCATTTCTAGTCCTTCACTTCCTCACCCCCAACCATCATTACCCCACATTTACCCTTTTTACCTTGAATATCTTATATGTATTTCCTTAGCAGCTATAACTCTTACTGAATATTCTCTTATACAAAGACGATTTTCCCCACTGTTTTGTCTGTTCTTCTCTTTGTGATCTGTTCAATAAGGAGTTCTGGTAGAAGAGTCCCTCAGTTTAATGCTTATGTTAGAACCAAATCACGGGGATTGTTGGACTTGTTCTGGCAGCTCCATATACACCAATAATGTCATGTGGCATTGTTCCTCTTTTGCATAGCCACATTAAAATGGGAAAATACTATACATACAAACAAGTTCTTATCTAATAGAGATAGCAACACACAAATCTTGTAATGCAATGGGACCTTACATCCTGAACATTGTCATAATGACCTGGATTAGGCTTCAGAAGAATGGGCATTCTCCATTCACCCCATAACCAGGGATGCCAGAAAACAACCACAGTTGTCCATAACATCACCTGGAAGCAATCCTCTATCAGGAAGACCCTACCATTGCTCTGGCATCGACCTACTCAAAAGAGACTTCCCTTAACAACCAGAAGATTTAACAACGACCTGCTTTCAGGACAGGGTTCTCTGCATTGCCCTCTAATTGTGAGGCAAAACTAGAGGACACGCCACATCATCCTGACTTTGATGTAGGATATGCAGAGATTCCAGGATCTTTAACTACAGAAACCTGACACCAACAACAGCGACTGTGTAAAAAATAAAAGTGTATTGGCACCACAGACAATGACTTGGATTGGACAACCTAGTATGCCTGGAGCCTAGTGTTGGACTTATGCCAGAAAACTTCAGGGGTAAAGTCTCTTGTATTTATGCCAAGGCTTTTCCTTTTCATGTTCCCCATATTTCACTGGGCCTATGCAAACAAGAATTGGAACTCTCACACCATTTTTGCTGTGCTCCTTTGACTATTATCTTTGAAAAAAAGAGAAAGAGAGGAAGAAGAAGAAGAAGAAGGAGAAAGAGAAGAAGAAAATAATAATTTTGCCTTTGTTCTTCCTGAAAAAATGTATTATGATCAATTTGTCAACTATGTGATATACTTAGAAAAGTCAAAAGCAAACTAATATAATAGTATTAAACTTCAGATCAAGAAGTCTCAAGGTCTATAACTCAAACTTTTGAGGTTAATTTAAATTAATGTGCATGTGTATGGAACTGGAAAAATACTATATCTTCAATGTTAAAGAAGTTACATAAATTTTGTGGCTTTAGATTGCTTTGTGTACTGCTAAAAATGTTATAATGTATTACAATCTGGGGACTTGAGGGACAAAGTAATTGTGCATGTGCTTTGTTTTTTTTTCTTAATTTTTTTTGGCTGAAAGTTCAAAATTAAGGTGTCAGCAAAAGGATTTCTTCTGAGAATTCTATTTATGGGTGATTGTCTTCCCACTGTAACTTCACCTTTTCCTCTTTCTTTGCATCTTTGTCTTCATAAAATAAAAAAGATAAATTGTAATGTATCCGTGCTATTAAATCCTTTGTTGGGTATTTGTGAATTCACGAACAGTCCCCAGAATGAGAAATTACTTCCCATCCCCTTATCCCCTTTTGGGGGGAGACCTTGGTGATATTTATCCACAGCAAATAATAATCCACACAGACAAGAAGGTTAGGGTGTAAAAGATTGGGCAAAGAGAGAGAATCCTCTTGCAACCTGCAAGCAGTTTACTGCAAAAGGTCCCTCTCCCCAGTCCACAACGCTATTTATTGCTCACTCAACAGCGCCCCCGTCTGAAAGGTCTAGGTGGGGGCACAGAACACAGAACACACAAGCCTAAGGAAATATTTTTATATACAACAAATCCAAGAATAATCTTATGGAAACTTTTTCATATACTACAATAAATAAAAATTAATTTTATAATATAAGTACTTCAGAATCTGCCCAACTGTTTTAATCAGCTTACCTTCACCAAGTGGAAATGTGCTTTTCTTGAGAGAGTGCCAATATCAGACTGAGTAATTCATCTAGCACAGGAAATGCAGAGTGAGCTCACCTAGAAGCACAGGGACGTAGCTTGGAATCAGGCTGTTCTCACAGAACTCTGTTATACTCTAGTAGAGCCTCTGTGTCTGTCTTTAATGTTGACTTCTCTTTTGTGGTATGTCCATGTTTCCTCTCTTCTGTATCACAGTGCATTCCATCGCCATCACTCAGGAATTCTCTGAATTTTCAGGGCACTTTCTTGCTTATATCCGGAATTCTCTATCCACTGGGATTTGGCAATGTCACTTTGATTCAGTTCTAAATCTGCCCCACTAAATCCTGAACAAAATGTTTCTATTAATAAGAGTACCCACTGTGCATTGGCAAGTAGATGGATACTCTCTTTGTAACTTCTCTCTGCATTACAGTTATGGAGAAGTGTTACTGCAAACTAGAAACAGAGGAGACCAGTGTTGCTCAGTTTCCCTTGAAGGGTTCCATGAATTTAAACATTAGAATGAGGAACACGTTCTTTTTGTTCCTCCTTTTAATTTATAAATAAAAAAACACCTATTGCACTAATGGAGGTAACTTATCAAGATCCATCTAGACCTACAAATGACTGTATTATTTACTTACATTGACCCCTAAGTGGTCCAATGTTTTATAATCATTCGTTGGACCAGAACTGTTGAAAAGAGGAGTCAAAAGGATTCAGATAATTGCCTTGCATAGGTCGACCCTAGTTCAAATCTTTAAGATCACAAATGGTCACTTAAGCACTACTAGGTGTAACTCTTGAGCACAGAGCCAGGAATAGTCCCTCAGCAATGTTGAAAACAACCACACACACACACCCAAAAATAACAAATTGTTGAAAGAAAATTGTAATGGGATATGTAAAGGGATGGATGCATTATTTCTCAAAAATAATAAAAACACTTAGGACAAGTCCTTATATTTAGCTAAAATTCAGTTCCCTAAAGGAAGATACCATATCTGAAGGTGGCAAGCAAATGGCTAACATGGCCAAGTGCTCTCTAGTCCAATGTTATGGCAACAGTCTTATTCCCACTTCCTGAATGGGGACAGAGCCACAGCTTACTTCCAGGCTGTAGAATATAGCAAAGGTTATAGGAATAGAAGAGAGAGACTCCTGAGCAAGCACATATAATTCTGTAACTGCCTTTAAGAAGGTTATGAGGGGCCGGGCGGTGGCGCTGGAGGTAAGGTGCCTGCCCTGATGTGCTAGCCTAGGATGGACCGCGGTTCAATCCACCGGTTCCCCATATGGTCCCCCGTGCCTGCCAGGAGCGACTTCTGAGCGAATAGCCAGGAGTAATCCCTGAGCATCACCGGGTGTGGCCCAAAAACCAAAAAAAAAAAAAAAAACCAAAAAAAAACCCAAGAAGGTTATGATTAATTAGCACAGCTCCATTATTAGCTAGGAATTCCAAGCTATAGGTAGTTACTAAGAGGAGGCAGCCAATAAAATAACAGTCCCACAATATCAAGGAAATAAATGAATTCTGACAGCCAGTGAAGGGATCTTGGAAACATCTTTTCTTGATCAAGCTTCCAGATGTGCAATGGGAAAAATAGGATAACAGGTAAGGCTCTTTGCCTTGCATGCAGCTGATCTCTTTAATTTTCACTATCCTAAGTTTTCCTGAACACCATCTGAGCACAGAGTGAGGGGTAAGCACAGAGCACCACTGGATGTGGCCCCAAAACAAAACAAAAACACTTCCAAGATGCTCTAAAAAATTAGTTTTTACCTTGATTACAACCTGGTTAAACTCAACCAGAAGATAACCCAATTAACTGATTAGACTCCTGACCCATAAAATTAGAAAGTTGAGTTTGATCATAGACGTGTGACTATTCTGTTAATATAGCAACAGAAAAGCAAAAATGCTGCTGCTTTTCATATGTCCTGCCCCTTTGGCAGGTCACAGAGTATACTATAAATGTTCAATGATCTAAAGCATTCTTTTGTTTGTTTGCTTTTATTTTTTGGGTCACCCGTGGTGGTGTTCAGGGGTTATTCCTGCCTCTGCACTCAGAAACCATCCCTGGCAGACTAGGGAACAATAAGGAATGCTGGGGATCAAACCCAGGTCAGCAGCATGCAAGGCAAACACCCTACTATTGTATTGTCATTCTAGCCCAAATAACTAATACATCTTGATTGACCAATCAATGATGTTCAAAATTTGTCCCTTTAAGTGTATGAATTTTGGGTCCTTAGAGTCTCACTAATAATCTTCTTCACTTAAGGAGCCATCAAGTCTTCTTAAGAGAAAAAAAAAACGGCGCTAAAAAACAAAATAATCTTTTTGTTCTGGGAATACACATCAAGAGTTATATTAGGGAGGGGAATGATAGCACAGCCTTGCATAAGGCTGACCAGAGTTTGATCTCCAGCATCCCATATCATATCTGCCAAGGTATGTGAAGAAGAGATGAGTTTCCCATAGGCACAATCGGGTTTGGCCAAAAAAAAAAAAAAAAGAAAAAGGGAGTTATATTTGAATCCTAAAGAAATAGCTCAATGACAAAAAAGCATGTGTAGGCCTGAGTCCAGTGAAGCTGAGAGTCTGATCCCCAGCTCTGCCTACATGCTCAAGTACAATTCTAGAATCACAGAGTGAACAAGATTTGAGTAGTTCAGCTGGGTGTATGTCACCTCATACATACATATGAATCATCATAGAAACAACCACCACCAAGGAGAGGACGAGAAATAAATTATAAGAAAGAGAAAGGAATAAAAGAGAAAGAGAGTGCTCGCTTTGGCAGCACATATACTAAAATTGGAACGATACAGAGAAGATTAGCAAGGCCCCTGCGCAAGGATGACACGCAAATTCGTGAAGCATTCCATATTTAAAAAAAAAAGAGAGAGAGAAAGAGATCAGGTGTGTGATGTGGAAACCTGTCTACTAGAGTTTCAGGCTCAGTGGACTTCTGAATGAGTCCTGAACATGCTATAGACAGGTTTTATAGCACTGAAGAATGGGTATGGGAAAGCTTTATTTTCCTTACATTTACCACCCTTTTAGGATTTCAGGATCCTGATGGAATAAAGCCTATCAGGAGTGAATATTAGTTTGGGGATTCCAACACATGTCATTTGTGCTTCAGTGCACCTGGATATCCTCAGGCTGCTGAGGCAGGGCTACCATGTATATTCTAGAAGGAGAAAAATTACGTTAAAAACACAAATTTGTCAATGTCTGTTTCTCTCCCATCCCTCTTTTGACACTTTTAGTTGTTTTTAATCTGTTGTTTAATGTTAATCCCCTTGACTTTGGGGTTCTGTTGTGAGAGAGCAGATGCAGCACAGGCTCCTGGGTTTCTGGCATGACTGAGGACACTTGCAGTCTTACTGCTTCAGAAAACCCAGTCCTATGAGCCTCTGAACCATATAACCAGGCTGAGCCTGCAATGAGGAGGTTCATTTCTCTGTTCCTGAGCTTTCTGTTCTAATCTGTGCTGAATGGAATTACCCAGGGTTTGTCCAATCTTAGGAATAAGTGTTTGGGGAGCATAAGTGTGTTGCCTAATGGGTCAAAGTACTCACCAAATTCATGGTGTTAGGCAAGCATGCCCCAACTCCCAGGCCCACACTACGAGCTGGGAGGCTGGAAGTAGTTGATGAAGATGTCCAGAAGAAGTTCAGGGAAGGAGAGTGAGCAGTAGTCCAAGACCCTGCACCCAAGGAGGCTGTGAGTGAGCAGGTGAAGTGCTATGGCTTTATTTTTTACTTACATTTATTTACCCCTAAATGGTTCAGTGTTTTATAATCATTCGTAGGTTAATATGTTTCCCCACATGCCTCCTTTTTCACCATTCTCCTGCAAAGTCAAACTCAAGAAATAAAATGAAAGTTGAAGCAGCAAGAACAGAATATTAGACTTTCAATAAAGAAGCTAAACTCAGCTCAGGATCCTGCGAGTTCACACTGTTCCCAGGAGTATCAAGGATCCTTCAGTTCACTACATGTATTTTCTTCTTCAAATCCTTTACCCCCTTCAATTTTTACATGCCTGTGGGTGGATCATAAGTCAGGAAACAGGCTTCTCTTATATCCTCTCTTCTTTCTGGAGCATCTTGTACCTTCTATCTGCTTTGTTGCGGTTTAAGACTCCTCTTCCAAGGAAATGGATTCTTCAGAGTTTAGCTTAAATGGGCAAAAAAAAAAAAAAAAAAAAAAAAAAAAAAAAAAAAAAAAAAAAAAAAAAAAAAAAAAAAAAAAAAAAAAAAAAAACAAGGTAAAGAGGAAATGATCTCAATGAAAAACTTAAATTGCTTAATATAGCCAAATTATTTTCCATCTGCAGGAGTCTTTATACTTCATCATAAAAAAAACAGTTTCTATGTGCATATGTGTGTATTTCTGTGTGTTTTCAAGGCAGACTTGAGCATGAATGCAAATGAGTTGAGCTGTACAGATAAAGGAAGATAATAAATGAACATTCCAATGAAGACTTTAATGTTACACAGGGTTTCCTCTATTGATAGTGACTCCGCTTAGGATTCCTGGAGTGAATCCATGAAGCACATTCTACTAGTTCTAATGGGCTATGAAAATGTCTTTCTTAACAAGCAACTAATCCTAACAGCACAAATGCTCCACCTCTACCTAATACTTCTAGAAAAAAGCTATCGATACACACTCAGAGAAAATGACTTGATTTTCAAAGGTCATTAAGGGGAGACAAACCATACGACAATCTAGTTAATATTTCTGCCACATTTCTGTACGCTGTTTTTGGAATGCCCCAAAAAGAATGGAATCTAAATATTTAAATGTAACACAGAAAAAAATCTGACAATTGTAAAATGTCTCAAAAGCCTATAAAGTCTGGTGCTGGATACTCAGAATCAGCTAAAAGAATTCATTTTTATTAAAGCATTTTAAATGATCAAGTTACTGATGCGTTTTAACACTATAATGGCATAATACCCTTGCCTCAAATCTTCAGAGAGGCAAAATGTTCACAGATTAAGCAAGTTCAACTGCTCACAATGTTTTCATAAGTACAGGAATATTACTCCCTAAAAAAATACACCTCTGGTATGAATGATGAGATTTTGAGAAAGTACCATTTTGGTATAAAATATTCTAGTTGCCTGTGATTATAAATTATTATATCAAGCCCAGTTCTCTTATCCTCCTTTCCCAAGCATCCCTTTCTCCCTGATGACGAAGAGAGTTCTGAACATGAAAGAAATGAACCTCAAGTGATGAGGTGACTGAAAATCTGACCCTACGTCATTTGTGTGTGTGTGTGTGTGTGTGTGTGTGTGTGTGTGTGTGTTTGCTTCTTCCTGGCCCCACCCCTGTTTCATTATGTGTAATAATTGAAAGCGTGGCAGGAAGTAATCAACTGAGAGTTCACAGGCTCTTGAAGTTAAAAGAGAACATATGGTCCTCCCAAGTCAGGAGCGATTTCTGAGCACATAGCCAGGAGTAACCCTTGAGTGTCAGCAGGTGTGGCCCCAAAACAAACAAACAAACAAAAACAAAAATAAAGGAAGTAATCTCAACTTTCAGCTTTCATTTTCTCTCTAATGCTCATCCCAAAAGAATAAAAAAAGAAGTGTCTTGAATCTGGTTTACTCTCTTCTGGGGAGTGAAGCTATGCCTATGCTTGTGATGGGTCTTGCAGGTGTGTGAGACTGTGGTCTCTCATCATCATCATCATCCACAGGAGGCAGTTGCCTTCTGTGCAGTTCTGGAAAGTACAAATAGAGCCATCTCAGGTGAAATGGGGCAAGAGCAGAGAAGAGACTCATTTACATAGTGAATGCTGGGAGAAGCTATATAGTTGTCCTGTTGTATCAGCACCATGTGAATTCAGAATATTGGCAAGTTAAAAGCTCAGCTTTGGCTCAACTGATTCAGGCAGGGGTGGAAGGGCACCAGGATGGCAGCTATTAAAAGTATAGATCCTAAAATGTGACATCTGAGCTCAAATCCCATCTCTACTCCAGATACATTGTGAAGTATTGAGCAAGTCACTTAACCTTACCTCAAAGGTCAGTGCACCCATTTTGTCTGTTGAAAGTTTTTTTCAGTTGTGGGGTTGGGTGGGACTTTTTGTTTTTTTGGGGGGGCACACTGTATTATTGTTCAAGGTTTAATTCTGATTCCAAGCTCAGGGATCATTTCTGGTTAGGCTTATATGAGGTGGTGAAGGATTGAGATACATGTAAGGCAAGTGCCCTACCTGTTGTCCTATCACTCTGGCCCAAGGACTTGATGACTTCTTTGTTTCTCAGAGTTTTTGGTGAGTCATTGTGAATAGTTCTCATTTTGCTCAGGGTTTACTTCTGACTTTGCACTTGGGGATCACTGCTGATGATATTTGGGAGACCATATGGTATGCCTGTGATCATACCTGATTAATCACTCGCCCAGCAAGTGTCCTTCCTGCTGTACTATCACTCCAGCCCCATTGTGTGACTTTGAAGGGAGCAAGTGTATTAAGGACCTTACTCAGTGCTATGTACATGATGAAGACTCCAGGTATGTTTCTCAGAGTCATCACCACAAATAATTTTAAAAATAATTCCCAGTGTGTCATCTGCATTGCTTTTGTAAGCTCAATGAGCCCAATAGGACAGGGGTCTTAATTATTTTACATATTTTGTGAATCATCCTACATGTGAATGGTCATTTAAAAGTCATAAATATAAATGTATTCAGAACCTCAAAGCAAAGTAGATATTTTAGAATTTTCATAGCCTCAGAGTCATTATAAAGCAATTGGGGTGTTAAAGTTACTAAAATGCTGTTGAACTGGTCCTTCCAGCTGTGGTTAGAATACTCCTACTTTTTGTTTTATTTTCATTTTCCCCCATATTATTTTACCTCAAAGTGCAGGACTTAGCAGCTAGAATCACCACAGAGCCTGATTAATGACTGTGGATCCCAGATGGTAGAAGTCAGAATTTTTTTCTGGCAATAAGCGGGAGAGAAAGAGGGAAAGGGAGAGAAAGAGTGAGTGAGTGAGTGAGAGAGAGAGAGAGAGAGAGAAGAGAGTGAGAGAAAGAGAGAGAGTGAGAGAGAGAGAGAGAGACCTTCCTTTTATTAGCACTTGAGCTAAATGCCCAGCAGCCGCTTCTTGGCTGGTTTCCATTCAAACTACAGTTGGCGCCTGTGAAAATGGCTTTGGCTCCAGAATCTTCTGTGTGACTGTCTATCATGATGAGTTTTCCCTGCTGATGGTTTCTATTTTTATGAATAGTTGAAAATACATGTTTCACATAAGAGTACTGACCTCCTTTTATCTCTCAAGTGGAAATTCTTTCATAGAAAAGTGTCATCTCTTTTATAAAATTATGCTTTGTGAGGGGCTATTTATAACACTGTGAAAATTAGAGAACTTAGTACTTCGTTTGACATTCAAAAAAATGCTGAGCATCAAATTGCGTGTGAAGGGGGGGAATGATCTCATGAAAAAAAAATAAATAGTTCTCACTATTTTTCACTGGCCCCTGAGAGTATTCACTCCCAAATATCTACAGAACAGTATTTATTACCCTCCAATAAGGTGAAATCAGCATCAAAAGCCAAATCACACATACCACGTTTGAGGAAATAGAAATTCTGCTGAGATATGCACGTTTCCAATGTGTGCCGAAACGAGTGACTTTACTTACTATGTGGTTCTCCAGCTGATGTTTTCTGAAAGAAATAATGGCTGTAGCAGTGACTATCAAGAACCTAATGATCAGAGTTTTTACTCAGCTTGCCTTTTTTTCAAGCAAGAGCTTCCTCTAAAATAATAGTCATTCTGTGAGTTCAGACTTTTGGCTCATCCACAAGCATTTTCTCACTTAACTGCCCTTTTTGTGAGTTTCAAAAGTCTTGAAATGTTACCTGGATATTGAAGATATTCTAAGCCAAAGTAAGTAATTACACTATTCGTAAACTCTCTGGATGCGGCTCTTTAAATGCCCTACAGAAAAGGAAGAGAAAGAAACTCAAGATGTGGGTATCCTCAATAAGGAAGGAAGGAGCTTCTTTATTTTAATTTATTGGGGTTTTGTTTGCTTGTTTGTTTGTTTGGAGGCCACATCCCACTGTGCTCAGAACTTACTCCTGGCTCTGTAGTTAAAAGACACTCCTGGAAGTGCTGAGGGGACTATATGTAGTGATTGAACCAGGGTCGCCCATATGCAACCATCTGTACTATACCTCTCTGATCCCAAGAAATTTCCTTAAAAGGCAATGTATACATAATACATTATATAACTACATGCTCATATTTATTAGTTAATAAGTAACCTCTTTTGGGGGGGCCACACCCAGCAGTGCTCAGGGGTTACTCCTGGCAGCCACGGGGGACCATATGGAATGCTGGAATTCGAACCAACGCTGGTTCTGGGTCGGCTGCTTGCAAGGAAAACGCTCTACCACTATGCTATCTCTCCAGCCCCAATAAGTAGCCTCTTTAGTGCAAATTTTATTGCTGTTGTGACTTTATTTGGCTTTGCTCAGGATTTACTCCATGTTTGTGTCTAGGGATCTCTCCAGCAGTACTTACATGGTGGACTATCTGTGGTGTCAGGGTAGAACTCGGATTAGCCACTGCAAAGCCAAGACTAGCTCTCCAGTCCTTAAATGCAAGTATTTTGTGGAAGATATAAGATGTAAGAAAGTTTTCCCTTAATATCTGAAAAATCTTGTGTCCAAGGGTCAGGAGCTGGTATGATTCATTCTGCAGAGTACCTGTGAAATTGTTTTGTATTGATCCTTAAATCTGAAAACTGGAGCCTGATTCAAATTATAAATACTTATAATAATACTGATTATAAAATAAAATACTTATACTTTAATTTGGGGAAAATAGGTAGGGTCAGAGGAAGACATACCTGCTACTCAGGAACTACTCCTGACTCTGGTACTCAGGATTACTCATGGTAGTGCTCAGGGGGCCATATGATATGTCAAGGATCAAATCTGGGTCAGCCATGTACAAGCCAAGTGCCCTGCTTGGTGTACTATCTCTACCGCCCAAACAATTGTTTGGCATGATGCAACAATTTAATTGTTGTATTTTTTGGGGGGGGCCACACCAGATGACGCTCAGGGGTTACTCCTGGCTATTCGCTCAGAAGTCGCTCCTGGCAGGCACGGGGGACCATATGGGGAACCGGGGATAGAACCGCAGTCCGTCCTAGGTTAACTCAGGCACCTTATCTCCAGCGCCACCGCCCGGCCCCTAATTGTTGTATTTTTTTATATTTATTTTGTGTTACAAAAACAAAAATAAATCCAAGCAAGCAATGAAATAAACATCTTTTTAAAAGTGTGCCATCCTGGGTCCTTTGTCCTAGAACTTAGGTAACAACAGTTCAAACTTAGATTGCTTCCATACTTTCTTTTTTTTTTTTTTTGGTTTTTGGGTCACACCCGGCAGTGCTCAGGGGTTACTCCTGGCTCCATGCTCAGAAATTGCTCCTTGCAGGCACGGGGGACCATATGGGGCACCGGGATTCGAACCGATGACCTTTTGCATGAAAGGCAAACGCCTTACCTCCATGCTATCTCCCGGGCCCCACTTCCATACTTTCTTCTGGATGTTATGAAGTCTCCATCTTATAACCATATTTCTCTAGCTCAGCGTGTAACTGATTGGAAAAGTCGTCCTCAACATTGTCATCCATCATCCCAATTATCCTCCCAGACATGTGCATCTTCATCTTCATCTAAACCAGCCCAGTCTTATGCGGGGAACTCCTCGAACTCGTCATCTTCCTCCAGGAGACCCAGATCTACCAGCTGATTTTTTTCTCAGACATGGCGAGATGACGTCCCAAAGCTACCAGGCCGCCGCTGTAAAGTCAGAAACTTCCTCCCTTCCCTCCGGGGGCGCCTCCGACACCTGCTCTACCATAGAGATGGGCCATTGAGGGGAGTAATTGTTGTATTTATTTAAAGAAAATGCCTCCTATAGCTGACAGTTTTTCATAACACTTTTGTTTCCAGGTAAGTGAAAGCAAAGTTTTTGAAAATAAAAAATAAAATAGAAGAAAAAAAGAAAAAATAAGGAAGGAAAAGTACAATAGCAAGCTAATTTGTAAAAAATTATTGTATCACCAATGAAGTCATTAACACAATAGCAGAAGGTTTATTATGTTCTTGTTATATGTCTGGTCTGTTAAACAGGGTGCTCCTTTAGTGACGACAGTATTAAAAAATAAAGCTGTATTACTACAAATTTTAGGGGCATATACTCAGCTGCAGGACATCGTAGAAGAAGGCCCAGTTCTAATATAGTGACTATGTTTGTGGGCATGATTACAGCTGCCAGGCTTTCTCAAAAGAAGGGAGATACAGAGGAGGGTTCCTACACTTGTGCAAAAAAAAGCCCTGGTGGTATCTGCCCAACACCTGAAGTGTGATCAGATTAGTGTCCCTGCAGTGAAAGGTAGAAGACCAGTGATGATACAGATCATCGGGGAAGTGGTGATTCTGAGTGATGGAGACAGCAACTATGGTTTTAACAGGGCTGGGGCTTGGCCCACCCTCTTCTCTCGAGATGGCCAGTATTTTTGCTCCATGTTCCAGTGCAGTCATAATTCTTCACAGCTTGGTTTACAACTTGTTTGAGAAAAGATTCACAATTGTTTTATATATTGATTGCAGTGGTGTGTTAATAACTATATGCATTGACCAAATCTTGAAAAATTATACACTAAAAAGTAAATTTTATTACAGATATTATATATCGATGAAAAATTTAGAATATATTTCATTTTAAACAAAATCATAAGTTATGATAAATTTGATAATTATATGTATCAAGTGCCTTCATAAACGCTTCAATTAATTCAAGAAAAAGAGAATTCATCGAGTCATGGCACAAAAGAATTTATCCTATACCCTTCTGGATTCTTGAGGTGTTGGATAAATAATCAAACTTTCATTGGGCAGAATAAGAAGAATACAGAAGTTATGCCACAAGTTCACAGTGGGGTCCTACTCAGCTATAAGAAAAAAATGAAAGCATGGGGCTGAAGCGGTGGCACAAGCAGTAGAATGTTTGCTTTGCATGTGCTAACCTAGGGTGGACCATGGTTTGATCCCCCAGCATCCCATATGGTCCTCCAAGCCAGGAGCGATTTCTGAG
>PVKC010005203.1:0-33759 GCA_004027635.1 Crocidura indochinensis | reverse complement strand
TGACACATTCTTCTCCAATGTACATGGGACATTCTCCAGGATAGACTACATGCTGGCACATAAAACATATCTTCATAATATCAAGAGGAAAGAAATATTGCAGGCTAACTTTGCTGACCACAAGGCTCTGAAATTATTTGTGAATTCCAAAGGAACAAAGAAGAAAAACTCTAACACCTGGAAGTTAAACAGCCTCATATTGAATAACCAGTGGGTCCGAGATGAAATCAAAAAGGAAATCAAAAGATTCCTGGAAACAAATGATAATGAAGACACAAACTATCAGAACTTATGGGACACAGCAAAAGCAGTACTGAGAGGGAAATTTATAGCTTTGCAAGCACACATCAGGAAGAAAGAAAGGGCTTACCTGAGTAGATTAATGACGTAGCTTATAGAACTAGAAAGTGCTCAACAAAAGGACCCAAAAATAGGGAGGCAGAAGGAAATAACAAAGCTGAGAGCAGAAATCAATGAAGTGGAAACCCAAAAACAATCTGAAAGATCAACGAAAGCAGAAGTTGGTTCTTTGAAAAAATAAACAAGATTGATAGACCACTGGCAAAACTAAAAAAGAAAGAGAGAGAGAGAAATTTGATAACTCGTATTAGGAATGAAAAAGGAGAGATCACTACTAAGATTGATAGACCACTGGCAAAACTAAAAAAGAAAGAGAGAGAAAGAAATTTGATAACTCGTATTAGGAATGAAAAAGGAGAGATCACTACTAAGATTGATAGACCACTGGCAAAACTAAAAAAGAAAGAGAGAGAGAGAAATTTGATAACTCGTATTAGGAATGAAAAAGGAGAGATCACTACTAAGATTGATAGACCACTGGCAAAACTAAAAAAGAAAGAGAGAGAGAGAAATTTGATAACTCGTATTAGGAATGAAAAAGGAGAGATCACTACTGATAAGGCAGAGATTCAAAGGGTAATCAGAAACTACTTTGAGAAGCTCTATGCCACTAAAAATGAGAACCTGGAAGAAATGGATAAATTCTTGGACTCTTACAATCTTCCACGGTTAAAGGAAGAGCATGTAGCATATCTAAACACCCACATCACTATTGATGAAATTAAAACGGTAATCAAATATCTGCCCAAAAACAAAAGCCCAGGCCCAGATGGATTCACTAATGAATTCTTTCAAACTTTCCAGGAGGAACTACTACCAATCTTGGCAAGACTTTTTCATGAAATCGAAAAAACGGATACACTTTCAAATACCTTTTATGAATCCAACATCACCTTAATACCCAAACCAGACAGAAATGCAATGAAAAAAGAAAATTACAGACCAATATCGCTGATGAATGCAGATGCAAAGATCCTCAACAAAATTCTGGCAAAAATAATACAGTGCCTCATTAAGAAGATCATCCACTATGATCAAGTAGGTTTCATCCCAGGAATGCAAGGATGGTTTAACATCCGTAAATCTATCAACATCATACACAACATCAACAACAAGAAAAATAAAAATCGCATGATCATATCAATAGATGCAGAGAAAGCATTTGATAAGGTTCAACACCCATTCTTGATCAAAATGCTCAGCAAGATGGGAATGGAAGGAACCTTTCTTAATATAGTTAAGGTCATCTACCACAAACCAGTGGCAAATATTATCCTCAATGGAGAAAAACTAAAAGCCTTCCCTCTAAATTCTGGCACAAGACAAGGCTGTCCTCTCTCACCACTCCTATTCATCATAGCACTGGAAATACTCGCTATAGTGATTCGGGAAGGAAAAGATATCAAGGGAATGCAGATAGGAAAGGAAGAAGTCAAGCTCTCACTTTTTGCAGATGACATGATACTCTACTTAGAAAACCCTAAAGACTCTACCAAAAAGCTCCTAGAAACAATAGACTCATATAGCAAGGTGGCAGGCTACAAAATTAACACACAAAAATCAATGACCTTTCTATACACCAATAGTAATAAGGAAGAAATGGAAATTAAGAAAACAACCCCATTCACAATAGTGCCACACAAACTCAAATGTCTTGGAATCAACTTGACTAAAAATGTGAAGGACCTATACAAAGAAAACTATAAAACTCTGCTCCAGGAAATAAGAGAGGATACGCGGAAAAGGAAACACATATCCTGCTCATGGATGGGCAGGATTAACATCATCAAAATGGCAATACTACCCAAGGCATTATACAGATTTAATGTGATCCCTCTAAAGATCCCCACGACATTCTTCAAAGAAGCGGATCAGGCACTTTTGAAATTCATTTGGAAAATACACACCCTAGAATAGCGAAAGCAATCATTGGAAAAAGAACATGGGAGGAATTACTTTACCCTATTTCAAACTTTACTACAAAGCAATAGTTATCAAAACAGCATGGTATTGGAATAAGGATAGGCCTCAGATCAGTGGAATAGGCTTGAATACTCAGAAAGTGTTCCCCAGACATACAGTCACCTAATTTTCGATAAAGTAGCAAGAGGTCCTAAATGGAGCAAAGAAAGCCTCTTCAACAAGTGGTGTTGGCACAATTGGCTAGCCACTTGGAAAAAATTGAACTTAGACCCCCAGCTAACATCATGTACAAAGATGAAATCCAAATGGATGAAAGACCTTGATATCAGACCTGAAATCATAAAATACATAGAACAACACGTAGGCAAAACACTCCAGGACATTGAGACTACAAGCATATTCAAGGAGGAATATGCACTCTCCAAGCAGGTGAAATCAGTTATTAACAGATGGAAATATATTAAGCTGAGAGGCTTCTGCACCTCAAAGGAAATAGCACCCAGGATACAAGAGTCTCCCACTGAGTGGGAGAAACTATTCACCCAATACTCATCAAATAAGGGGCTAATTTCCAAAATATACAAGGTGCTGACAGAACTTTACAAGAAAAAAACATGTAATCTCATCAAAAAATGGGGAGAAGAAATGGACAGACATATTGACAAAGAAGAAATACAAATGGCCAAAAGACACAGGAAAAAATCTCCACATCACTAATCATCAGGGAGATGCAAATCAAAACAACTATGAGGTACCACCTCACACCACAGAGAATGGCACACACCACAAAGAACGAGAACAAACAGTGTTGGCGGGGATGTGGAGAGAAAGGAACTCTTATCCACTGCTGGTGGGAATGCCCTGTAGTTAAACCTTTATGGAAAGCGATATGGAGATTCCTCCAGAAACTGGAAATCAAGCTCCCATACGATTCAGCTATACCACTCCTAGGAATATACCCTAGGAACACAAAAATACAATACAAAAACCCCTTCCTTACACCTATATTCATTGCAGCACTATTTACCATAACAAGACTCTGGAAACAATCTAGATACCGTTCAACAGATGAATGGCTAAAGAAACTGTGGTACATATACACTATGGAATATTATGCAGCTATCAGAAGAGATGAAGTCATGAAATTTTCCCACACATGCATGTACATGGAATCTATCATGCTGAGTGAAATAAGTCAGTGAGAGAGAGAAAAATGCAGAATGTTATCACTCATCTATGGGTTTTAAGAAAAATGAAAGACATTCTTGCAATAATAATAATTTTCAGACACAAAAGAGAAAAGAGCTGGAAGTTCCAGCTCACCTCATGAAGCTCACCACAAAGAGTGATGAATTTACTTAGAGAGATAACTACATTTTGAACTGTCCTTATAATGAGAATGTATGAGGGAAATGGAGAGCCTGTCTAGAATACAGATGGGGGTTGGGTGGGGAGGTGGGAGATTTGGGACAATGCTGATGGGAATGTTGCACTGGTTATGGGTGGTGTTCTTTATATGACTGAAACCCAAACACAATTATGTATGTAATCAAGGTGTTAAAATAAAATATATATAAAAAGTTGTATGCAATCTAGAAGTTAAAGGGGAAGAAACCCTACAAACCCCAAAAAGTTGAACAAATAAATACTTTTATTACACACTAGTTGGAAACTATTAAGGAAAACACTTCTGTTTCTGTTATTGGAATGAATATGGACTATTTTCATTGAGAATTGTAATTATTAATAATCAGCTACTAGGATCCAAAAAAGTATCTGGGATACTGAGAGCTGCAAAGTGACTTAGTGATCTTTAATGTAGAAGAGTCCCACAATAGGTGCTCAATGACCTAAGTTTTGAGATAGTTAGTTACCAAGTCTTCAGCCTGTCTAACAAGACTGAAAAGGAAGACATGACCTTTTTCATAGCAATTGGGACTCTGATTAGATATTAAAATGACCTTTTCTACAATGAGGGTTGTAAAAAATCAGTGTATTTCTGAGGGAGATTGTGAAATATCCTTTTTCAAAAGGATTTTTAAAAATAGTACAGCTTTACACTGGTCTTCAGATATTTTACTTCTTCTTTTTTTTTTGTCAAACTAGTGAGAAGGGCTAATGAACTTTAAAAGCTAATTTGAACTTGAAAGTTCAAGGAGGAATAAGTATTAACATGGTCTATGGCTTTAAAAATTACTATCACACTTACTCTTTTATAGAAACCAATGTGGGGCCATTTACTTAGTTTGTCTTTTTTTTCCTCACATAACTCCCATCTTAAAGGCATATTGATGTCACTAACTTATGGAAATTGAACTTAATATCTTATTAGAAGCTTAACAGTAGTATTAGATTACAACCCATTGTTATAAGATTAGATAGCTACACAAAATTAATAAGGGAGCAGAGCAAATGCTGTAAAAATATATGTTTTATCTCCTATTTGATATTGCAGAATCGTCTTGACTCCCCCGCTTTTTTTTAAAAAGTATATTAATATTTAATAAAGATAGGAAATGGCTATGGAGTCCCCATAAGTAATAGTCACAAAGGGTGAACCCAGAGAGGCAAAAAATAAAAGAGATGCAGCAGCTACCTGTAGTCCCAAAGACCACTCAAGCACTCTCTGAGGAAGCTGATCTCTCTCACATTATCCTCCAAATGACTTTGTCATGAGTATAGAATGATGAGGCAAATTCTTCATTATGTAAAGAAATATGATTGATATATCAGCTGTGACAGTGAGAGTTGTTCAGACTTGCTGCCAATAAGAAAATCCCTTTTTTCTGTAACAGATCATTGGTCAGTCACATTTTACAATTTATATTTGCATTGTTCAAACTCTTAATTCTTAACCAATTGACAATTTGAATGTCTCCATTTCCTATTCCTGTAAATCTCATGATTGTGGTGAATTTGTTCTTTTAATTAATCATAATAGCAAATTCTATGAGACACTGTGTAATATAATTTTTATTTTAATCATAATGGCCTACATATCATTGACAACAACATTTTAGGTACATATTAACATAAAATCAGGGGAATTTCCATCACCGAATTGTCCTCCCTCCACCTCCATTCCTGTCCTACCTTCCATATTGTCCCCCCTCACCCCCGGGGCTGCCAGAATAAGTGGTCCCCTCTGAGCCTAGCTAACTACTTAGTGGTCCTACACCTGTTTGATCTTGGTACCTCCCTTATTTCCCACTCTAGGTGGGAGGCGGGACTAGATAGTTCAAGTTATGTGATTGTGTTTGAAGAAAAGAAAAGTAATAAACTGGGGGAAAAAATCAAATACGCCAAAAATGGGCAGAGTCCTTCTGGAAGCTCTCATCCTAGTTTTGAGAAATGAAGAGGAAAAAGGAGGTGGAACACCACAATAGTACATACAAAAGTGTCAAATAAAACATACAGTGAACACTCCAACAATAAAGATAATCACCACGGAAAGGCCATGGTCTTGGCAGAGCACATAAAGGAAGAAAAGAAAAGAAGAAAAAAATAAATATGAACGGAGACAACAACTTCAATAACCATACTAAAACAAATTGGCAAAAACTAGATAAATAAATTTAAAAAATTGTGCTTTTTGCCTTCTTTTTTCTTTTTTCTTCCCTCCTGCACAAGCACAGTATTGGGGTCATTCGAAAAGCAATTCACTTGGCCTAAGAGAAACAGGGTTTCTCCACCCTTGAAGTATATTGTCATGGATTAACTATAGACTCCTTTCAGGTTCTGTTATAGTACATTATAGTCAGGAACTTAAGATTCATTTTTATGGTTCCAGGTATTGAAAGGAGGGTCTCATAATTTAAGACATGCACTCTGTCATAGCATTACACCTTACTTCTACTAAAATTGCCCATAATTTATTTATTTATTTATTTATTTGGGGGTGGGGTCATACCAAGCAATGCTCAGGGACTATTCCTAGTTTTATGCTAAGGGTGGCTCTTGGTGCTTGGTGCTTCAGGCACATTATGAATTGCCAGGGCTGGACATATATGCAAGGTAAGCATTCTGACTAGGAGTCAGAATAGGATAGTATAGAATAGATTACAGATAATATAATATAGTTTAGATAGTATGCTATGTATAAACTATAAATAATATAAACTAAAAACTATAATAATATAAAACAAAAAACTATCTAAACTATAAATGATATAGTTTAAATAATATACTACCTCTTTAGCCCTAACTTACCTAAACCTTTTAACTACCTTGGACAATTTCCCTAACTTTTGTATAAAGGGAGGCAAGGGAATACTTGCATTATGAAGTCTCCAAGCAGGAAGTAGCTGAGATAGGATTAAGTACTAGGTGGTCTGGCTCACTCCCTATCAGAAGATAACCTTTGTTCTTCAGATCATATTTCCCAACAATCTCCCTAATATTAGAATAACCAGTCTGAGCACTAAGGTGGTGCTCAATATTCTGAGAATGATGTATTCTTTGCTTTAATATCAATCTTTAGGGGCCAGAGCGGTGGCACAAGCAATACGGTGTCTGCCATGTGCTTGCCAGCCTAGGACAAATCGGGTTGGATCCCTGGTGTACCATATGATTTCCCAAGCTAGGAGTGATATCTGAGCGCATAGCCAGGAGTAACTCCTAAGCATCACCAGGTGTGGTCAAAAAACCAAAAAGAAAAATCAAACTCTATTACAGATCACGGCATAGATTCACTTAATATAGAAATTTACTCCAGGCCTTATAATGAGAAAATGGCCAAGTCAGGACTCACTCATTGTTTTTGCTTCCATGCTGCTTAGACTTAACATAACCTCTGCACAATCTCTGATATAAATAACAAATGTACACTGGTTTCATCAAGCTCATATGATGAAAATTGCTCTTCTTATTTCACTGGGACCTTCTAGCAGAGGATTAATCAGTGCATTTATATCTTCTGACCAAATAACATTGTTCATTAGCTACTTGCTTCCTTAAATCAAAACCTTCTTTTCTCCTGTGCCCCATTTTTAGTTGAAAAGACAGAAACCCTCCTCCGTGAATATGCTTCACTTTAGCCCAAAGTTTCACACAATTTTCATTTCCCCTGTTACACCAAGAGTCACTCCTCTCCTATGTTCTCACAGCTCTCAAGCATCATCTTTGCTCCATGGGGACCTGGTTTCATTCATTAGTCCCTTTTGGTCTTATATGTTCAAACCTTCCCTCCATACCAGAGCCTTTCACTATGCTGACACACGTAGTCTAGTCTTCCTAATCACCTCTCCCGACAACTTTCCTTTAGCTTACTCTTTGATCAGCTTCTCAAAGACCTGGTCTTCTAAAAATCTACTAATTTTTTATTAATTTTTTTTACTTTAAGAAACTTAAACAATTTTTAAAATATATTTTAAATTGGTGGCTCACACTCAAATGGAGACTAACAAAATTGTAGCACCATCATCAACATGTTAAACATATTTTGATATCTATTCCATTATGTTCTCACCCAACTAGTCTCTCCACCCTGTTAAAATTATATATATATATATATATATATATATATATATATATATATATATATATATATATATATATGAGATGAGAAAATGTTTTTTTTTAATTTTATCTCCCCGCAGCCATCTTGGCAGTCCTCTCCCAGCAATGAGAAAATGTTTTAGGAGCATGAAATATTATGCTTTACTTTATTGAAAAATAACCACTTTTATCCAAAAGTAACCACTCTTGAAAGTATCATTGTAACCATTTAGAAAACATATATAGCTACACTTTTTCTTTTATTTAAGATACCGTGCAGTATTTCTTTTACTTTGATTCTTATCTTTGATTTGGGGTCACACCCAGTGATGTTCAAGGTTAACTCCAGGCTCTGTACTCAGGTATCAGTCAATTCTGGTGGGCTCATGGGACCATATGGGAGGGCTAGAGTTGAACCTGGTTTGGTTGCATGCAAAGAAAGTACCCTGCCTTATGCATTATTAAATTAGCCCCTGAAACTTTGTTTATATTGTTGCTGTTTGTTATATTTGGGGGCTAAACCAGAAGTATTAAGAGTAATTCTTGGCTTTAAGATCAGCAGTTTTGGGAGCCAGGAGGTGGCGCAGGAGGTAAGGTGCCTGCTGCCTTGCCTGCGCTAGCCTAGGATGGACCACGGTTCGATCCCCCGGTTCCCATATGGTCCCCCGTGCCTGCCAGGAGCGACTTCTGAGTGAATAGCCAGGAGTAACCCCTGAGCGTCACTGGGTGTGGCCCCCCCAAAGAAAAACCAAAAAAAAAAAAAAAAGATCAGCAGTTTCTCACTGTGGTGCTCAAGGAACAGTGTATTGCTAGGGATAATGTTTGAATCTATCTATTTCAAAACATACATTTATCCCATTAAGCTATCTATTTAATTCTAATTTTTGCTTGCATTATATATAACATATATGTTTTTCATATTAGAACCTACAGATCTCATTTATCTTTTATTTTTAGATGTATTGTATCTATTGGCAGGTTGTATGATTATTTAATTAGCCCACTATTTACTTTTATTGTTATTATACTCTTTAAAGTCTAATTTTGGGGGAATGCAGAGACAATTTAGTGGATAACAAAGTTGCTTTGCATGTAGCCAACTTGAGTTCACTCCCTGGCATATTGTGTGTTTCCCTTAGTTCTGTCAGGAAAAATTCTTGAGTGTAGAGCTATCAAGGAGTTATCCCTGAGCACTAACTATTGTGGCTTAAAACAAACAAGCAAGCAAACAAAATCAAAATATGACTTTTGTCCAAACCACTTACCCCTTCCAAAGATCATTTGCAACTTCTACCTTAACAGTAGTATTCTATGTCTTATTTTATATCACTGCTCAATAGTAAGAGAATAGAACAGTCAACTTTTCTGAGTCAGAGGGAAAGGGATAAACATAGACTTATCACAGCATTTGTGGGATATTAATAAAAGACAATATGGTAATAATATCCAAAGATAATAGATATGAGGGCTAGAAGGACTAGTTCAGGGTAAAAAGCTGGTCACAAATATCAAGACAGTGCAGTTAGGACAAAGAAGGGACCATTATGACAATTATTGTTGGTAATGATCGCTCTGGACAAGAACTGAGTGCTGAATAGTGATATAAAGCTGAATAGTGCTGATAAAGCAATATACATGATACTCCTTCAGTATTAATATTGTAAACTACAATGTCTGAAAAGAGGGAGACAGAGAGAGGAGAGAGATAGATAAAGGAGATATAGAAACTGGAGGCATTGGTGGTAGGAAATGCACACTAGTGAAGACTTTTTTTGTATATTGTATATTGAAACTTAATCACGAACAACTTTGTAACTACGGGGAAAAAAAGCCAACAGTTTATGAACAACTGTGTAAACCACAGTGTTTAAATAATGTAATTAAAAAAAATAGAAGACAATGTATCTATAAAAATATTCAATTAAATTCAATTCTCCTACATGCTCCTTTCTTATAGCTTTATTCTCCTACTTTCATAAATAATCTCTGAAGTTGAAACTGTGGCCCTTTTGCCTTTTTCTGTGTTCATCTAATTGGATAATCACTCATACACACAGACAGTGCTAACTATTCCCTTGATGCCAAACACTCTCACATCAAGATCTTCTGTCTCATTTCCTACCTAAAATCTCATCCCTTATGTCCTTCCTGCTCACTGGACAAAGTAACCAACATGTTGTGCTAACATCTCCAATTTGTCATCTGACTTACACATTCATCATTATCTCTTAAAATGTTTTCCTTTCAAATCTTATCTTTTCCTTCCTTCCTTCCTTCCTTCCTCCCTTCCTTCCTTCCTCCCTCCCTCCCTCCCTCCCTCCCTCCCTTCTTTCCTTCCTCCCTCCCTCCCTCCCTCCCTCCCTCCCTCCCTTCCTTCCTTCCTTCCTTCCCTCCTTCCTTCCCTCCTTCCTTTTCTTTCTATTTTTCTTTTTTGGTTTTTGGGTCACACCCAACAGTGCTCAGGGGTTACTCCTGGTTCTATGCTCAGAAATTGTTCCTGGCAGGCTCAGGAGACCATATGGGATGCCGGGATTCGAACCACCTACCTTCTGCATGAAAGGCAAATGCCTCCATGCTATCTCTCCGGACCCCTTTTTTTTCTTCTTTCTCTCTTTCTCTTTCTTACCACTTTTGGGAGACAAACAAAATCTTTCATCCTATTTCTGTTAAATTCATCACAATAAATCATTTGCCTTCTTCATAGTGTCCTTAGTTCCTCTCATATCTCAATTTTACTAGGAGAACCTTCGTTCATAACCACATTGTAAAGAATCTTCTCACTAAGAACCCAGGCTCCTATTCTTGGTCATGGTAAACTATTAGAGAAATCTTTAGTCTGGTGAAGTGAGAATTTAAAGGTATGTACCAAAGACACAGACATCTATGTTATCTAGGCACTTATTCAATATGCACTGCCTGAACAGGAATGTCCAAGTTGTGGCTAAAGTCATCATATCTTCTAAGGAATTTCCTAAACATGTGAATATTTAAATATATAGGATTCTTTAAAGTAAAAAAAGTTCAGAAACAAAAATGTTGGGGTGAAAATGTGAGTTAAAGGCGTACTCTCCCACGATTTTTATGTTTGTAGAAACTCCCATATTGTACACCATAAGACTGTTTTTTAAGTCAATATATTATGGATAAAAGGCAGAGATAAGAACCTATTTGGTCTTTAGACATTGGGATAGTCATAGAGTTGATTCTGCGAAGCATATAATTTATGACTTAACCTAGTACCTGACAGAGGGTAAATAGTTTCCTGGGCTGGGAGTAGTACACTGGATAGGGTGTATTAAGCATGTTCATTTACTAACATGACATGCTCTCCTAAGAATCACTGGTTGCCTCAGAACCAGCTAGATGGCCTTGTTAACCCCTCCAAGCTACAGGTACTAAATCTATCAGATCTTCAGATTTTCATGTTGAATCATCAAGTATCACTGCAAATGGCTACCAGGCCGTCTGAGTTCTTAGGAATTTAGGAAACTTCTTAGGAACTTAGGAACTTCTTAAAGTTCTTAAGTTCTTAGGAACTTCCAAACCTTCCATAAAAATCATTGTTTCTTGATTTCTCATGCCTTTCATCATTCTTCACTCTGTATTGAAATTGTAGGGAAGAAAGTTTTCTTTCATGTTTCATTACATCAAGACTATTGACAAAGAATAATTCTACAATAAATATCTACTATGTGATAAGTAAACTAAATTTATAGAAGCAAAATTCTTTTCTGCATTACCAACAAGAGGCTCAGAGAGACATTGTCAGTGATATTTAAGACCAGAACTCAATAAATATTTGCTGAATGCCTAATATATACCACATACAGTGGGTAAATGTTACAGATATAATGATGCATAAGATTTAGTACTGACTACTATATAACAAGGAATATGTCTATTAGAAAGAGCATCTAGACAAGTTTAAGATCAATGGCCATATATTGCAAAAATTGGGAAATAGTTTGCTACCAAAGCAAAATATAGAAAAACTCACTATAACTTAAACTTGGGATAGATGAGTGATGAAAATTTTGAAAAGTGACACCCTCCTAAGCTGAAATCCTAAGTTTATAACTCACACAGGTTAGGTGTAGGCAAAGAAGTTTCAGGCAGAAAATCTTTAGGAGGTACGAACCAAAATGGGCACAAGATATGTGCCCATTGTGTTGTTCTATTGAGAAATCTACAGGTGATGAGATGTGGGGGAGAATATCTCAAGAGTAAGTAGATTAACATGTTCATACTGGTGTTGCAATATATGTTTATTTAAACTAAATTCAAGTGTGAACCATCAGTGGTATACACTAGCGTCAGTGTGTCAAGAGAAGTGATAGGATTAAAAATGAAGAAAAAAATTTGAGACTCAAGCCTATGTCAATCAAGTTCTTTACACTTGGTATTAGAAACACCTAAATGATGGTGATTTAATAAAAATTTAAACAGTCATATTATATGATTTAGAAATATCAAAGACATTAATTTATGACAACTGGATATAAGAAGTAAACTGTAAAAGTCTTGGTTTTTAATGAACATGACTCTAGCTTTTACTTATTTTTTTCTTATTTTTTAATATTTATAATATAATTTATTTTTAGCATTTTTTCCTTTTTCTAAATAATATCTTTATTTAAGCACCATGGTTACAAACATGACTGAAGTTGGGTTTCAGTCACAAAAAGAATACTCCACTTTTAAACTTCTGTTCTTGAATAGCATTTTCTTCCCATTTGGTATTTTTCTTTCTACACTGATTGCTATACTTTTGCCTCCTCTATGTAGAGGACCTTCTGATCCCACAGCATCTAAAATTTGCTGTCCCAGAGGTTCAGTTCTCAGTTTTTCTCTCCATTCATACCCAGAGTCTGATGAGCTCAATTAACCTAAAAAGTTGACATATCTTCTGAACACTTACTAGTTCCTGATTTGTGTCACCAGTTAGCATTCTTCACTGCCATGAAAAACTAATATATTAAACCTTTTTCTCAAGCTCTTTTATTTAATAGGTACCCTAAACTTACCATTTGTTTACACAGATTCTTCATTCTATTTCCAAATTAGCTGTACCAAATTTCTCCCACATCAGTTTGGCAATTCTATCTTTCTACTGATTGCCAAAGCTCAAATTCTAAAATCATATTAACACTTTTCTCTCTCATACTCCTATCCAATATATCAACTATTCTCTGAAGGTTACAAGATTATGTCTTGTTTTCATAGTTTCTAATGCTATCTCTGTGGTCCAAATCACTGTCGTCTTGAATTTGTTATTAGTGCATAGATACTAGCCTATGAATTAAAAACCCTAAGAGATAAATATTATGGGACTCTTTTTTTTTGTTTGTTTTTTTTGGGCCACACCCAGTGACGCTCAGGGGTTACTCCTGGCTTTGCGCTCAGAAGTCGCTCCTGGCTTGGGGCATCATATGGGAACCGGGGGATCGAACCGTGGTCCGTCCTAGGCTAGTGCAGGCAAGGCAGCAGGCACCTTACCTTCAGCGCTACTACCCGGCTCCCAATTATGGGACTCTCTACTTCTCTCGATCCCCTGTGTTTATAGTCAATGCACCATATAGAGTTTATCCTTGAAAATATTGGGTCATGTTGTTATAAACCAAAAACTCTGAATGGCTTCACATGTAATTTTTAATGGAGGTAGTCATGATGATTGAATAAATTTTATATTAAAATTTTCAAAAAATAATTAAGATGGCCTACAATGCACCTGGCAGTTTCCTCACCCTACTTTCCTGTCCATGTCTAGTATGATTCTTTTTTTTTTTTTTTGCCTGGATGGCCTGACTTGGCAGTTCCTCAGAAACTCAAAGCAAGCTCCCACCTCCACGTCATTGAATTCTACTGTTCTCTGAGATATACTCTCCCACACATATGCAAAAATATATCCTCTTTCTTCTGCTACTCTCCATACCACCATATTTCTAGTGAAATTTTATTGGAGTTCCTAATATTTTATATAAGAATACCATCTTTTCAAAAATGTTTGTTTTATTTTGATTACACCTGTCAGAGTTTTGTAATTGCACTCAGCAATCACTCCTGATATATGAGATGAACCCAGGAAAGCTGTATGCAATGCAAACTCTCACTGTTACCGGTAATTCTTCCTAGGCTCTCCAAATCCACATTTTTTGGAAATGCCATATGGAAGACAGTAACAATCCCCTAGTCCTACCTGAGCCTTTTAACCTAGTTGACTTCTCTTCACAACATTTATTGCCACATACATAGCATTAAATATCAGAGTTTCTCATTTGTTTCAGTTTCATCTTACATCACTGGATAGGATTATTGAAAGCTGAAAGTACCTGTTTTGCTCAGTGCAGATTATCTAATTTCCTGGCATAGGGTGAGTAGAAAATAGTTGGTGAATGAATGTACAAGGATGAGTGCAGTGGAAATAGAAGTTGACAATTTTTGAGATCCATTTGGATGGCAGACCATAATGACTTTTCATACTGAGTAGGAAATACTGAGAATAAAGAACTCTGGAGGCTATACAACTTTTAGAGTTATAAGAAGGATCACTATGACAATGATAGTTGGAAATGATCATTTAGGACAAGAACTGGGTACTGAAAGGAGTTAGAGAGATATGCATGATACCCCTTCAGTAACAATATTGCAACACCACAGTGTTTAAAAGGAATAACTAAGGAAGAGAGAGTAAGAAATGAGAAGAAAGGGCCCGGGAAATAGCATGGAGGTAAGGCATTTGCCTTTCATGCAAAAGGTCATCGGTTCAAATCCCGGTGCCCCATATGGTCCCCCGTGCCTGCCAGGAGCAATTTCTGAGCATGGAGCCAGGAGTAACCCCTGAGCACTGCCGGGTGAGACCCAAAAAACAAAAAAAAAAAAAAAAAAAAAAAAAAAAAAAAAAAAAAAAAAAAAAAAAAAAGAAATGAGAAGAAAAATAAGAAAAATTCCTGGGGCCGGAGAGATAGCATGGAGGTAAAGCATTTGCCTTGCATGTAGAGGGACAGTGCTTCGAATCCCGGCATCCCATTCGGTCTCCCGAGTCTGCCAGGAGCGAATTTTGAGCATAGAGCCAGGAGTAAACCCTGAGCACTGCCAGGTGGAACCCAAAAACCAAAACAAACAAACAAACAAAAAACAAAAAAAGAACATTTCCTGCCACAGAGGTAGAGGAGAAAAATTGGGAAAATTGAGGAAAATTGTCAACACTGTTGACATAAAATGTGCACTGGTGAAGACTGTTATATATGATATGACTGAAACTGAGTCATAAACAATTTTGTAATTGTATTTAAGTTAGTTGTTAAATTAATTATATTGTAAATTAATTAACTCGTTTATTGAAAATAATTGTGTTTAAATTAATTGCATTTAAATTGTAAATGTATTATAAGCAACATTGTAAACCAGTGTTTAAATAAAGTAATTAAAAATAAACTCTATGGTGTTTTCACTAAACCAGACCAGATATGACAGGGTTGAATTCAGACTAGAGATTAAGTTAAAGTTATTAATTGAAAAAGTTTCAATTAAGAATATCATGCGATATCCAATTAAGATGTTCTCAGAGTTATGTGATTCTAGATTGGATTTGGATTTGGGTTTAGTGTTCAGGCTTGTTAGAATACAAAATACAATATGAAAAGGAGGCAAAGAGAGAATGCATAGTTCTAGATTTTTTTTTTCTAGGAGCTAGACACTAAATCCTTTTTATTCATTCCTCAGGGGAATGTGCTTACCTCACATTTCTTGGAGCTTGCAGCCTTTCAGAAAGCCTTAGCTTCAACCCACCAAGAAGTCTTATTGTCTGAACGCAACAATTTTCCACTCTAACTCTGGGGGTGCATGTTTGCCATTCAGAAACCAACTATATTTTACTGCACCTCCTGACATTGTTGCATAACATTTATTGAAAGCACATTTGATGGTAATGAAGTTTCTATTAACTATGATTAAATCTCATAAAGCACCTGAAGATAATTTAAGATGTGCAGAAGCAGAAAATGAAACATTCGGTTTAGTACATTAGGAAACGTAATTGATTAAATTATCTCATTTACAATAAGTGCTTTCATGAGCTATGCAGTGCACATATTTTCCCCAGTTTGTCATTATAATTTGCCAACAGATATCTTAAGACATGACTTTTCTTTTTACACCTCCCTGCAACTCAAAGTTGGCTCCTCAGCTTGCCACTCACAGAAGACTGCAGAGAGGCACTACGTTATGTTTTCTTTTCACCAGGCCTTGCAAGGATCATGCGTACAGCTATATATAGGAACAGGTTGTTTCTCAATTAGCTTCATAATTGACTTTGATTTTACATCAGTGATGATTCACACAGTCTTAAACTAAGCCCCTCTTTCACAGAACAGCCAAGCCTGAATTCGTATAGTGCACTCCTAACCACGCAGCTTATAGAATCCCAGTGAGATTCCTTTGGGAGCTGTTTGCAATCACATTGATTCTGTTAAGGTTTTATTTTAAGGAAATCACAAATTAAAATCGTTTAAACTATTCCATTGCACTATCCAGCAATTAAACATGGTGTTCAGGAGTAAGAACCCTAAACAAAAATGAATTCAGGAGTCCCCGAGGACAGGAAATAGCTACTGTGGGGTTTATGGCTGAAAGTACAGATGTAACCAAATTATAATAGCACAAGATTCACAAACTAAGCGTGAAATTAATTTTTAAAAAACACACAAGCATTTCTAAGTAACTATTTGGCTGTCCCATAGATACCCAGACTATGGACAGAGGAACTGATCTTCAGGAGGAATTTGACATCTGATTGTATTAGATGTCAACCTCAGGTTTTGACATGGGCACAAAGTAACTATGCAGAGATCTATTTCATTTTTCTCTCTCCAGCAACATACTCAAACACACAGACACACAAAAGCTTAGATCTCTCCACTTTCAATTTTCCCATGAATTTAAAATCAGGAATGCATGATGTTGGGGATGTTTATGAGCAATGAAAAGAAGTTAGAATAGTGTGTTTATTGTTTTGCAAAGTTCTCAGATTCTGCAAGTAAAGTCTTCTTATATCCCAAGACTGTCTTATACAACATAATGAAAAACAAACATGCTGGCTTTATTGAAACTTTATCTTTTGTCACTTGTCCCAAGTCACTGAATTTTGTCTATCTTCAAAGGGTCTTCATTTTGGAACAGAAAGAGACTAATAAAAAATCAACTTTCCCATGCTGTTTGAATTTTAATATATACGATTTATTGATTGATTCTATGTGTACACACACATAGTGTGTGTATATGTGTGTTTTCCTTAGCAAGCAGAGCTCAGATACAAATTGAAAATTACAAATTACTATACTTAGTATGTTCTCAGGAGTGACCCCAGGCAATGCTTTTAGGACAATGTAATTCTGGAGAATGTACTGGGGTTAGCTCTATGCAAGGTAAGAATGGAAAGAATTCAGATCCAATAACAAAATAATTTATTAGATAAATTGTCTAAAAAACTTGGTGGTGGCAAAAAAGCTTCTAGAAATAATAAACCAGTAGAGCAAAGTGTCCAGCCTCAAAGTCAAAACACAAAATATTAGTTGCATTATTTTATATAAATAATAACTCAGAGGACAAAGGGATCAAAGCGTCTATTCTATTTAAAATAATTTTATAAACCATCAAGTACCTAGAATCAACTAAAAGAGGTAAGGGGCCTATAACACAAAATCTTCAGAGTACTTAAGCAAGAAATGAAGAAGACCTAAGGGAATGAAAAATCATTCCATGTTCATGCATCAAAAAAAAAAATCAATGCCATCAAAATAAACTAATTTTACCTAATTTTTTATATAGATTCAATGCAAATACCATCCAAATGCAGACATTAATCTTTCATAACTTATAACAGTCAACTATAAAGTTTGTGTGGAACCATATAAGACTTCAGATAGCCAAAACGATACCGAGAAACAAGAAATTGGGAGAGATCTCATTATGTAACTTGAAGCTTTACTACAAAGTTGTAGTAATCAAAACACCATAGTATTGGAACAAAGACAGACTTTCACCAATGGGTTAAAATAAAATATCAAGTGACAAATCTTCAATTATATGTTCAATTAATCTTGGACACAGGAGCCTCTTACACAGATGGTTTTGGGACAATTAGATAACCACATGTAAGAAATTAAATCCGTATCTCTATTTCACACTTTACACATAAGTCCTTTCAAAGTGGATTAAAGACCATGAGTTCAGTCTTGAATCCATAAAGTACACCAAGGACAACATAAGCAAATGTCCAAGGTTTAGACTTAAATGGAGTTTTTAATGATATCATGCTAATGGCAAGGTTATAGACTGAAATCTGAATAAATTTGACTACATCAAACTTTTTAGTCTTTATATAAAAAAAGTAAAATTTTTAGTTTCTATATGGCAAAAGAAATAATTGGCTAAAATGAAAAAACATGTTACTGAATAAGAGAAAGTATTTTCATTCAAGATATCAGGTAAAGGGTTGATATCTAGGATGTACAAAGTATTCATGAAGATTAACTTCATGAAATTTAAAACCCCCATTAAAATGGGAGAGGAAAACCAACAATGGCCAACAGGCACATGAAAAAATGCTTATCATCATTTATCATTAGGAAAATCCAAATGAAGATGACAAAGAAAATCTTACACTAGTGAAGATAGTACATATAAAAATATTGGTATCAATTTGTTTTGGTGGGAATGTGGTGACAAAGGAACTCTAATAAAATGCTAGTGGAAATGCTACTTGGTCCAGTCCTTATGGAAAACAGTTTACATTTCGCTGTAAACTCAGAATTGAATATTCTGGTTATATCACCCAGTGATTCAATTTGGGGTAATTTTGCCAAGACAAAATAACACTCATTCAGAAGTATATATGCACACCTCTATTCATCACAGTATTCAGTCTAATAGCTAAGAGTTGGAATAGACCTAGATATCCATTAACAGATGAGTGAATTGTAAAGATATGGTATATACACAATGGAATTCTATAGAGTTATAAAGGAATCATGAATCATGCAATTCACTACAATATGGGTAAAATTGGGAGATGTTATGTTAAATGAAGTAACCTAGAAAAGCAATAAATAAAGGACTATATCATCATATATATGCAGCATTTAGAATACCTGCTTGAAGAAATGTAATGGTTTAAATGGGTAGTTGTTAAGAACATTCTAGGCTACTGAGTGTAGTTAGAAGGAAAGAAATTGAGTGGAGGAAAAGAAAGACACATATGAAAGGAATGGGACAGGGGCCAAGGCGTCTCAGGTGCATTGGTAGTGTTAAGCAAGGACAGAACCAAATATCCAATAAAGAGTCAACAACACAAAATCGTGAGACCCAAACTTTAACAACCAAATTTAAAAATGGCCTCTCATGCTAGCAGGCTGAGGATGGGAGTGTTACATGGAAAATTGGTGTTGGATGTTAGCATAAGTGGTGGATTTGTTCCTAAAACATTGTAGATCTAAAATCTAGTTTTGAATAAACCTGGGAAAATTGGTGTTGGATGTTAGCATAAGTGGTGAATTTGTTCCTAAAACATTGTAGATCTAAAATCTAGTTTTGAATAATTTCTTAAATCTCAATGAAATAAATAAATATTTAAAAATAACTTGTTTGTGGGAAATATACACTGGTGAAGGGATGATGTTGCTGCATTGTATAAGTGAAATTCAATCATGAACAACTTTACAACTGTGTATCTCGTGATGATTTAATTAACATTTATTAATTAAAAATACATTTACTTTATACTAATACAAGAGACACTGATCAGAGAAATCACTTGCAGGCTTTACAAACAATACACGTTGCTGCTGTCTAAGCCCCCCACAGTTGTGTTGCTGACACCTTGCTATCTCAAGATCTCCTTAGCCCCTTTCACTTAACACTGAGTATTTAAGAGTCCTGTGGAGATACATGTTAAAATTTAGATTTTCATGAGCCTTCCAAAAATCAGGGATTCTAATTCACTTGTCTGACTCTGATAGGGGTCATATTTCACTAGCTGTGACCAAATCCCAAAATTCTGAGCTAGAGTTTCTGATTAACTTTTTGAAAAACATTTTTCTAAGACAGTGGTTTTCCAACTCAAGTTATATAGTGGCATCAACCAAGAAACTTTCAAATATAGGGATCCTGCTGGAATATTTTGGCATGATAAAAATATTTAACCTTGACTGTTGACTGTGGTGATGGGTTTAAGACTACATACATTTGTTAAACCAGTCAACTATACTTTTCATAAATAGAATGTACCTAGGTCTGATTTTAAACTTTTTTGTTTGTTTTTAGCTCTGCACTCAGAAACAGCTCTTGGCAGACTGGGGGACCATATAGTGTGCTGGGAATCAAACTAAACTGGGTCTGACCCTGATCAGCCACGTGTAAGGTACACACCCACCACTGTGTTATAACAAAAATGGCCCTGATTTTAAACATTAAAAAGAATAGAGATTCTTAGATTCTAATCTGGCTAATCTAATCAAATCTGGCTAGATTCTAATCTGGCTAATCTAATCTAATCAAAATCATTCTGATTTTGGTCTGGAGCATATCCTGGGAATTGTTGTTCAGAGATACTCCTAGTTCAGTACTCAGAAACTGCTTCTGAGAGTATTGGTATAAGAGTGAACATGCAGCTACATATCAAACATGGGCCTTATGTCTAACAAGCATGGGCTCAGTCATTTGAGTTATATCTCCAGTCCCAGAAACGGGATTTTTTGAAAGAACTCCAGAAATCTCTGAAATCTTCTAAGATAGAGAACTCATCATTTTAGTACTTCTATCCATTCAAATGTGTATCTCTCTCCATCTCTATTGAATGTATAAGAAGATTATAAAAAGGTCTCTCCAGCAAGCAAAGCTGTATATAGAGGGTTCAAGGCAGACAGATGCCAACATTTTCAGTTCACAATGATTTATTCATTAGAAAACTGGTTTCTAATATACCCATTGCATTTTAAGTATCCCTAGACTTAAAGGAGAGGCATGTAGTCTAGTCAGACTTTGCTGGGGTCATTCACATAAAAGCATATCCTGATAATATTTATTAACAGTAATGCTATAGATATAAGAATACTAGATGACATTTGTAGAGAAACGAACTTAAGAGAAAGACAGAAACAAAAGAGGAGATCAGTTTTGGCTCTGAGGGAGGGTAAGAGTATGCATATTTCATATATAGTAGACCCCAGGAGAAGAAATCCCATAACCCTAAGTATTTCATGTGAATTTCAATGCTGTTCGGCTCCTAAACAAATGTAACAGAAAGGCAGAAAATATAAGGATAAATGATATTTACAAGAGGAAAAATAACTTACTTTGGGGTTTTATTTCATGAAGAGGTTTTTTATCTAAAAAAAGAGAGAGAAAAGAAAGTTGCATTTAATAAATTTACAAGGAGCAGATATAATTCTTCTATTACTTTATAGCTACCTCCAGAAAATTTCAGTTTGTTATCAACAATATGGATTATGTTATCCATAGATTTGACTTTCCTTATAATTCTTTATTTTTCTCTTGAATATTTATTCTAAAAATTTTATTATTTTATGCCTTCTATTAATTTTCCTCTCAAACTAAAGTTTCTCTCTGAGAGTACTAAGCTAGTCAGAAGATTGCATGGTTAAGGGATACTATTTAATGCTATTTGATAATAGGAGAACAGATTTATTAATAAATATTTAAAGGGGACCTGCACTGATCTGCAGTTTCCGGGTCCTGGGTTGAAGGTTTTAAACCACAATGCTTATCTAGTCTCATTTGGTTTTAGTGTGGTGTGGCAAGCATGCTAGAAGTTTGTTTATATAAAACCATTCTATTTCATACGTTTCTTATCTGTTAAAAATTTCTCTGATTTCTCTCAATGGAAGGGCATCATCTTATTTACAGATAAAACTTTCTCATCTAAGCTCTGGCTCAGGTCACATTACTCTATTAAAAACTAAGAATCTTTTCTATTTACCTGCTCATAATATGTGAGTGAAATCCTATAGCATTAAAGTCATATTATTATGAGCAGGTAAATAGAAAAGATTCTTAGTTTTTAATAGAGTTATTCTTTTTTTTTCTTTTCTTTTCTTTTTTTTTTTTTGGTTTTTGGGCCACACCCAGTGATGCTCAGGGGTTACTCCTGGCTATGTGCTCAGAAGTCGCTCCTGGCAGGCACAGGGGACCATATGGGAACCGGGGGATGGAACCGTGGTCCGTCCTAGGCAAGGCAGCAGGCACCTTTACCTCCTGCGCCACCTCCTGGCTCCCATAGAGTTATTCTTATTGCCCTCCATCACCCTTTTGCTTCCCCCTCTCCTATCATCAAATAGCCTATAGTAATCTCACATATGAGACTGGGCCTCCATATTGTCCTTTGCTTGGCATTATGACACACTCCTATATTCTCCACTTTGCTCTATTTCAGGTCAACACACCAACACAATTCTAATCTAGTGCAGAGGTCTGGGGAGACTACTTCAGATGTATGCTAAGACTCCATACAATTTTTTATGGTGCTTCACTCCTCTTTCTATCTTTTCAGGGAACAGATGGAATATGGTTAGACTATGAGCTCCAAGGTTGTTAATCATTTGCACAATAACATTTTGGTAGGGGACCTTGAAAGGTCACCTTTTTTAGTCTCTGTTTTTTCTTCGCCCAAAGACAAGTCAAACAGGGTGAAGCACTGCTATTTTGGAAATGTTTTTAAAGAAAAACTGAATAAAATCAAGCACATTCCAGATATGAGAAATTCATATATATCTCTGATGATCTGTAATCTCCCAAGCAGACAGACATAGTTATTTCTGAACCTTCATGGAATCTTTCTTACCCTAACTTATGCCTAAATTTGATGCTAATTTTGACAGAAAGCCCTTGCAGTATGCTTTAAATACAGTTCTTGTGTATTTTTCTATTTGATTTGTCACAGAAGTAGCTTTAAAAAGTTGTGTCCAAATTATACCCTGTCAAATGGGACACCATTTTTTCTCACTATAAGTGAAAGTTAACTGCCAAAGGGTAATTTCTGACAACTTTATGAAAAATAAAAATTTCCCATAAAAGAAAATTTGTTCATATTTATGTAATAATGGTCAAAATTGTATATGGTTTTCTTAAAAAAGACATTTTAATTTTCTTTACTGCACAAATTCAATTCCTGAGAGCAGGTGGCACCTCCCAAAGTCCAGATGTTAATACACTCAAGAATTAGAATAAAATGACTTTGGTGCTTTTAACCTAACTTCAGCTTTTGCTTACTGCATGTTATCTGAAAGCATTTGGCATGGGCACAGCAATGCTGGCAGTCCAAGGCTCAGATATCTGAATGTGATGCATTGCTATATCTACACAAAGAGACATGCAGAACAGCTGTTTAGAACTCTGACTGAGCTTAACAGTATTTTCTGTCTTCTAAACCACAGGGATAAAGATTATGCTGGGTAGCAAAATAAAACTCCACTAAAAAAGGTGAGATATATAAGTATTTCCCAGAAAAAAATAAATATAATATATTCAGACTGTAAAAAAATTGGGTTGGTATATTTTTCATCAGCTTTAGCTCTGACAGAAGAAGGAGAAAGTGAGGTTGAAAAGCCCAGGGTTAAGGGCCATTAAACCGGTTGGAGACAGTGTAGACAGGTTAGAAGGGCACACAGGTTCTGCCTCTACCAGCTGTGTTGCCCTTGTGGATAATATGGCACTATGCCAAGAGTGCAGGTTTCAGAATCACAACTGGATTTCAATTGTCTTCTTTTTATGAGCAGAAAAATGTGAATAACAACACTCTTGCAAACTTATATGGGAGATCGAACAAAGTCAACACAAAGGCATGCAAAATAAATCCAGTGCACATGCAGTTACAGTTGCATTAAGAAGGATGGTGATAATATTCATATGTTGATCATGTTCAACATATTTAACAGATGAATATGACTCATAATAATACCTGAACAAATACATGATATTTTTGAGTATCGTTGCTTAGAAACAAGTCACAACTCAAAAAAATGTTTTAAAAAATAGTTAAATTGACAAATATTTGAATGAAAACTGAAAAACAAGTGTCCAGTTCTGCTTCTGACTTGTCTGAACAAGACTAAGACTTCATTTTACTGAAATGTAAAATGAAGGACAAAGGGTCAGAAGAGACCTATGAGCTTCATAGCTTTTACCCACTATCAATCTGCAAAATTATAGCCAAAAATCACATGTAAATTTATTTGAAATAATTTCTTACAGTCAGAGTAAAATGTATTCCTAGAACTCCTGCTTTTCTATGCAATGTATCAGGTGAAGGTCTAGCAAGTGATGAGAGTCAGTGTACACATTCTCATTGAAAGAGTTTGAAAGATTTTCTGTTTAAGAGAATTTCTTTTCCTTGACATAAGCAACAACATTGGGTCGTGCTTCATTCTGTGCAATTGCAGTGTGAGCATGCCACAACCATAAAAGCATATCTTGCTTAAAATGCCTGAGTAGAGACTGGATTCATAAACTATAGAAGACTGTCCTAGACCTCACCAGCATGTGCAAGAACATTACATGCTAGATAGCTACTCTCATGCTGCTTGTATCAAGGTCAATAATCCACTTGGTCTTGCTCAACCAAATTCTTGCCACTTTCATTTCATCTCCTCCAAGACAATAATGCTCAAATGGTCCCTTAGTAAATGAATCCAATAAGTCCATGATTGTTAAAATTGGATTTTCATTAGTGTCACCTAGGAACATTAAAGAACATACTTCTGCCTCAGTGGCACTTCATGAATCCATGGTGAACTGCAGTTTCTTCTGGTTGTTATTTTTGTGTATATGATGACTTAGGTCAACATCACTTTCCAACAATAAATCTGGGCCATCTTGTAGAAAACTCTTCCAGTTTAAGTAGTTCTGGGGGTAACTAGAATATATGATTGGATCTAAAAGGTTCCCTCCTCCTACTACAGGTGGAGAAATGGAATTCTGAACCATGGCAACTGAATTAGACAGAGAAAATCATGGCACTTTGTACCAGGGTCTGACTTCCTATTTACTGCTATTTTAATTTACCTTCTAAGTAAATGGAAATTGATATCCACTAATAATTCTTTTAAAATAATGTGTGGATTTATAAACTACAATGTAGAAGTTATTTTCAATTTTATTTTTAGTGTTTCAATTATGTTTATTAAAATTATTTGTATTATTTACAAAGGAAACTGCAAAGAAAAAAGACATAAATTTATCTATCTCAAAGAAACCATTGCCTTTAATGCTAATTATGTAATATAAACATATAATATAATATATGTTATATATTATATAATATACTGTAATATAAACAAGTGTAAATATATAATATAAATCTAATGTATATAAGTTTTATATATGAGACTAGACTCCCTGTTCCCTGATTTTATATTTATAAGATTATGTACACTCATATATGCTTATAATTTAACAAGAAACTATATGAAATTAGATTAGTTTATTATAACCTACAGATACACACATCTGTCTTTTATTTAGTATGTCTTTAGTTTGGCAAATATTGCAGAGTGTGTGTCCTCACGTGTACACATGTGCGCGCATAGGGAATATGCATAAATATGAGAGACAGAAATGGGTGATTATAGGGAGGAATATACTCCTTTATTTTTGGTGCTGACGTTTATTTTTCATTTGTAATGTATAGCTTTTTATTTGTTAAATGTGAGACTTCCAAAGCATTCCCATGGAATCTACCATACTTAGGAGTTATTAACCGCAACAGATTTGTCTTCTCACCATCCTACTCTCTATATTTAGTTTATTTTTCTTTGTCACAGAACAAGTGCAGCTAATCACATGCTGCCCACACCCTAGGTTAAAGGATATTAGGCTTGAGAAATGGTAGATAGGTAGGGTGAATATCCAACACTTATATTGGGCAATGGCTTGTGCCAAGAAATTCTGTGACTTGATTCTTTGAAACTGGCTCCAGTGGGTTTTAAATGTCACAAAGGTATGTATGTTTAATACTAGGGAACTATAATTTGAGATATTAACACAGTCACTTGATATTGAGACAAAAGAGAGTAAGATCAAGACAACAACTCTTCTCAGGAAGCAATTCAAACTTGCCATTGTAGTTCATGCCTGTCATTCTTTTATTTCACCAAACCTATTATTTATTTTATCTTCAAAGACCACTTTTTCTAATATTTTTCCTTCTTTAAAGGTACATATCTGAAAGCTTTTTTTACCCCTCAAAATGATGTGTCAGATGTTTATTGATTTATTCTTCACATCCTTGTAATTTTAAATTGTTCAGTTTCTGACTGAAATCTATGGAATTGTCAGTCTTCTTTGCCCACTTTTCTCAAGAAAAGAATTCCAACTTCAGTAAGCATGAACCTAATATAGGGCCAGAGCAATAGCCCAGTGAGTAGGGAGTTTGCTTTGTATGCAGCCAACCTAGGTTCTATCCCCAGTATCTGATAGGGTCCTGGAGCCTACCAGGTGTAACCTCTGAGTGTTTCCTGGTGTGGCACAGAAACCAAAACCCAAAGAACTAACATGATTTTCCCCATCACCTTAAATTAATGGAAATTGCTTCACCTATATTTTCAGTGTTTTATTAGCAGGCTCCACCACATCAAATACATCTTAGCAATACCTAAGCACAGAAACATGTTTTAGTCAAATCAATTTAAAAAAAAATCTCCATATGCACCTCAGTGCCTTTGCCTAGGGTTTTTTTTTGCCTCCCCTTCCAAAAACCTTCTGTACCTACGTATCCTATAAAAACATCTAGTTTCAGAGGCAAAGATGAATTTCTTCATAAAATGTTTGTTGGGATTTTGAATAATTCCTCAGCTTGTAGAATTTTCTCCTGTATGTCTTTGGAGTTTTATCTTACTTAAGTCACTAAAACATAATGTGAATTTTATTTTTCCCTTTAAACTAATGACTTTGTAAGTATTCATTTGATTTATTTTATATTTTTATAATCACAGCCAGTTATGGGTCCTTAGCATCTGAATCATTTTAAAATGATTAGCTCACAAATAATTGCCACTGTAACCAGAAATTCACAGTAAGACAGAGAGGGGGCAAATTAAATTAAAAGCTATTTGCTTGATTATTTACTGATTGTTAGAGAAGTAGTTGAAGTTATTTGTAATCAGTGTGTTGCACTTACTCTTTCTTTGCCTCTCCCCCATAACTAGAAATAATTAAGGGCCCGTTTTCTGCCTTCTGAATACTTCACAAGGCTGCAGGAGATTCCAGGAACTGGCAGATTTGTCTTGTATTAGCACTGGCAGATAATTAGATAAACATGAGTCCTGCTTTGCATTGGCAACACCACTGTGATTGAATATGTCAGGCAGATACTGAAGATGACAAGTGGTTATTCGATTCTGTTCTTCTCTGAGTGCTTGAAGGTTTGTTTAGGCAGTAGGAGATCGGAAACATACCAGCTCTTGTATATATACTATTACGCTTCATAGAATCAAAATCATAGGGGGAAAATAATCCTCTAGTTTTACCTAGTTGAACTTCAGTTGCTTTATGTTTTCTCATAACTTTCTTTAATGATTTATTTTAAAAAGATCTAGTTCAGACCACATTTACTTAATATGCTACCTGGTTAATTCAATTCATGCTCCCTATTCTAGTTAAAGTACTTTTCTTCCTGTACATATAAAACCTATAGTTCTGTTTAACATAGTATGTATTGAATTCATCGACTATGGGTAAGTACAGAAAATAGAAAATTTGTAGAGATTCCTCTTGGAGTTTCAAAGTTGGTAATATCCACTAGAAAAAGTATCAAACATTGGGTAATTAGAACAATTCCAAAATAGAATGACCCAAACTCATAAGGTTAGACACATACATTAGGAAATCAAACTGCTCTATCACTACCTTTCGTCTAAGAATTATTCAAAATCCCAAAGCATAACTGAGTCTGGTAGAATCCAGGACAATGGCTCAGGATGTCATTTCTGATATCACCTTCCATACTGGCCCTCAGACAGAGCACCTGCTTGGTATATATACAGAAGCATAGTTTTTTTCTCTTATTTCTTTTAAACTTGGAGATTCCTTTAAGAATTAACTTTCATTTCCTAAACTGAGGTAACCAAGTGTCCAGTTACAACCATATTTACAAATAAAATTTGTAAATTTCATCTTTGGAGGACAACACTTGTTAGTAGTCAGGAGACCTGGGATACTGGGGATCAAACCCAGGTGGTTTGATGCAAGGCAAGCACCCCACATGCTGTACTATCAACACTCCCTGTATATTTATTTTTTTTAATTTAAATATTTTACCTTTCTAGATTTCATATCACCTTTGTTGCAAACTTATTTCCCATGATTCTTTGTGTTAGACTTTTTGTGATGACCATATAGAAAAAATATATTTTTGGTTCATAACAAAAACTTTTAAGAAAGTATCTACAGGGGGATCGGGCGGTGGCGCTGGAGGTAAGGTGCCTGCGCTAACCTAGGACGGACCACGGTTCGATCCCCCGGTTCCCCACATGGTCCCCTGTGCCTGCCAGGAACGACTTCTGAGCGAATAGCCAGGAGTAACCCCTGAGCGTCACCGGGTGTGGCCCCCCAAAAAAAAAAACCAAAAAAAAAAAAAACAAAAACAAAGTAAAGTATCTACAAAGACAACCAGAAATTTAAATCCGTGTTAAAATGAAATAATTCTAACTTTACTCAAATATGCTTATAAAAGTATTATTTTTAGTACAATGAATTATTTGCTTCAAGTAGTTTCCTTAAATTCACAATATATATGTGTATATATGTATGCATATACACATATCATATATTCTAAAGTGAACAAAAACATTCAGACTATTATACAAGCATAATAGTATGAGCTATTTCTTAATACAGTGATGATGTATATTAAGGAACAAATGACAATCCAAATTTTAACCAATATTTTTGATAAATCCCACCCTTCACCTGCTGTGCCAAGTAATGTCCTTGCAATTGTTGAAAAACAAGGATATCTTGAGTGGTATGATTTGGGAAAGTGATTGTCAAAATGACTAAACTAATATTTAGCCATTAATTTATACAGATTATCAACCTTATTTTATAAAAAATAAATGCTTAAATATATATGTGATTTGGGGCTGGAGCAGTGGCGCAAGTGGGAAGGCGTGTCTGTCTTGCCTGCACTAGCCTAGGATGGACCATGGTTAGATTCTCTGGCGTCCCATAAGGTCTCCCAAGCCAGGAGAGATTTCTGAGTGAGGAGTAACCCCTGAGTGTCACTGAGTGTGGCCCAAAAACCAAGAAAAAAATATCTGTGGTTTGATTACTCACAGTTCTCAACTATTTCTGATTTTTATCAGTACTCATGAGGCATACTCTTTAACCTACATTTACAGACTGAACTACTTACATGGGGTCCATGTCTATTATTTCTGAGTAGGCCTAATGCTTCAAACAGTAAATGAAATAGAATAATAATCAACATATATATATATATATATTTTATTTTTGGGCCACACCCGGTGACACTCAGGGATTACTCCTGGCCATGCACTCAGAAATCGCTCCTGGCTTGGAGGACCATATGGGATGCCGGGGATAAAGCCAAAGTTTGTCCTGGGTCAGCTACATGCAAGGCAAATGCCTACCACTGTGCCATCGCTCCAGTCCCTCTACCAAGATTGTTGAAGAAATGAGTATTTTTAAGTCTTGATATAATTTTAATTATGAGCATTAGAAAGACAAAATCTATGCACTTTATAGGTTTTGGATAATTTTCTAGAACTTTGTGGTTTGTCAAAGAAGGGGTTGAACCACAGTAGATTGAAATGCTGGAGGACATTTAGTAATTTGGTTCTAAGGTGAGGTTTGAAACCCGTTTTGCAAGTAGGCATTTTATATCTAAATTTGTTTTTGTTAATCTTACATAATAATAATTTACATGATTAATTTGGGGGGTTTTGGCCACACCCAGGAATGCTCAGCGGTTATTCCTGGCTAAGCACTCAGAAATTGCTCCTGGAATGGGGGACCATGTGGGACGCCGGGGGATCAAACCGTGGTCTGTCCTAGGTTAGCCTGCACAAGGCAGATGCCTTTTGGCTCATGCCACCACTCTGGCCCCTACATGATTAATTTTTAAAAGATTTAATAGTATTTCGCAAAACAGGTTATAAAACATGACAAAGCACTACTTATGGCATTATTTTCCTATTTCTTATTTATTATACTATTTATACTGCATTCAGTGTTTAACAAATGAAGTATATGTAATATACTTCATTTGTATATGACATATATATGAGCTACCTTTGTACTTTTGTATATGTGCTATGGAATCATAATAATTTATGGTGTTTGGACTGAAATCAAACTGATTATCATATTAATATATAAAGACACAAAGAAGAGAACGGTGATTTACCCAAGGTCACACCCTAACAGCTAATAAAATACCTCAACTAATGCTCTATGTCAGAAGCCTTTTCTGAATGTTTGCTCAATCCTGACATCTCTCTAAATATAATCACAGAAATTTTCCACTCCACCCAATTTAAACATTGCCCTTTACCAAGCACATGTAAATTAACCAGGCCTTTTAAAATGTCTAATACTAACACTTCTCTGGAGAAAGTATTGATGATAATGTTTATGTCTTGATGATGTGAATACTGTCTTCCTTTTTGCATATCTCCTTTCTCAGAATTCTGTTGAAGACACACGTGTATGTGTATTTAACTTAAATTTAAAGAGACATGGTTGAATCAAAACAAAGAGGCTTCCTCTATCTCTATGAATGCACTTTGTTCAGCACACCGTAGAGGCCACTGAATTTTGAACAGGGGTAGGCTACCAAGTTTTAAATCACCTCCTTGATTGGGTTCTTGCCATTTTTTTTTTATAGCCAGAACACTCAATTATCTTACACATTAAATCTTTCTCTAGTACAAATCCATTTTTCTTACTCTGAGCTTTAAACTGCTGAATCTAGATTAAATAATATACTGCAAATGCAGAATTTGGAATTCAACACACTAATAAAAAGGGGATAGTTTGTTTTATATGACCGAAATACTAAATCTCAAAACTTTCTGACTAAAAGGGGATCAAGAATATCAGTAATCACTATCAAATCTATAAATTATGAGACAAAGATAGGGAAAGAGTTGAGAGATAGTATAGTGATTACATGGTGCTTGCTTTGCAAGAGACCAGTTTTGGTTTCATCCCTGAGAACCATCCAGAGAGAACTCTGAGAACACAAATGATTGGAAACCCTATATATTGCTGGATAACATCCCAAACAAAAACAACACAAAAAGATTAAAAAAAAAAAGCCAGGGAAATGTCCTAAAGAACTAAGTGCATGCTTTGCAGACAGAATCCCTAAATAGAAACTTTTGCATATGGGCACTACATAGAAGCCTTTATACCACAAGGAACAACCTCATTTTTATTTTGGTTTTGGGGCCACATCTGGTGATGCTTAGGGGTTACTTTTGCCTCTGCACTCAGAAATTGCTCCTGGCTCCGGGAACCACATGGGACACCAGAGATTGAACCCAGGTCTGTTCTGGGTCAGTCATATGTAAGGCAAGTGCCCCACAGCTGTGCTATAGCTCTGGCCTTCACGAACAATCTCTAGCATAGGTCTATAGTAGCCCTGAGTACTAACAAATGTGACCCCACCAAAAAAAAGAAACAAGAAAAAAATAGTCTAAGTAAATATTATAGGAGATAGGTTGAATGTAGCTGACATCAGTTAAATAATTGGAATGACTTATGTTTCCCTGAGCATCACTGGAAGTGACCTTTAAGAGCAAAGCCAGGATAGCCCACAAACAACAGCAGGTATGGCCCCAAAATAAGATTATATTGTTTTCTTAAAAACAAAAATAGCTAAAGTATTACTTAGGGAGTATAGATATATAGCAAAAAGTTAGTACTGGACATGTAATGAATATCATTATTATAAAGTGATTAGAATAACATCCTTGGAAAATGCTACACTAATTGACTCAGAATTGCTTTGAGAGATATCTGGGTATCCTGATCACACAGAAGCACCCACATTTTATTTTTTTAATGTTAAAATATAAATGTATGTTTCTTAATGTGAGGACTAAGTCTCTTTGATTCTCCCTCCCTCAGTATTTTGAGGGCTGTTCTCAAATGGGAACAGTTAGCTCCTTTCATAGGCCTTCCCCTTGAATTATTTTCAATTGGTGATTAGAATAATAGAATTTTATAACTAGTGAAAACTCTATAGTTTTCATGACCATTCTCTTTTTAAGAACCAATTCCTGCCTGCAAAGACAGAATTGTCAATCAAGAACTATTCAGTCAGCTCTTCTCAGAAGTTCTGAGCAAAGGATAGAAAGTTTGATTTGACAAGGTATAATAATTCTCCTGAATTCTTCAATTTTTTCTATATTTGTGGAAGAAAGATTCAAATTTTATTGGCCAAGTTCAGTAACCTCTCTAAGTTTAAGGATCATGTTTGTTTCTAATATTTCCTACCGAGGATACCCTGGTAAAATTCAGAATTAAAGAGGAATGATCTTTCTTCTGTGGACAAATCAAGTCAAGAAAATATTTCAGAGTTATTATTCAAATTGAAGAGCATCTACCTTGCATGTGTTAAGACATGTATTCTATTCTCAATACCAATGCAAGAAAGAAATCTTCACAACAAAAATAAAATGATTTTTAAAGAGAGAGTTCAGTTTAAAGTATTTCCAGTAAAGTCAGGCACAAGACAATGATGTTCATTGTCTCCACTCTTATATAACATAGTATTAGATGCCCTAGCCATAGTAGTCAGGCTAGATAAGGAAATCAAAGTAATCCAAGTTGGAAAGAGGAAGTCAAAATATGACCATTTGCAGATGGCATGATGATATACATGAAAGATCCTAAAGAGGCCACAAAAAACCTCTGAGAAACAGTAAACCATTATAGCAGAGTGGCTGGCTACATGGATGGAACTGGTGTATATTATTTAAAATGAAATAAGTCAGAAGAAGAGGAAAGTGCAGGTTGATACCATTTATATGGGATAGTTAGAACAACTGCCTGAAGAAATTCAATAGTTTAAATGGGGGTTTTAAAGAATATTCTAGGCCCCAATATATAGCAAGGAGAAGGAAAGAGACTGGATAGAGGAGAAATTCAAATATGAAAAAGTGGGGGACGGGAATCAAATGGTTTCAGATGCATTGGTTGTGTTAAGAAAGAATAGAAATACAACAGATGAATGGCTAAAGAAACTGTAGCATATATACATAATGGAATATTATGCAGCCATCAGGGGAGATGAAGTCATGAAATTTTGCTATACGTGGATGGACTAGAAACTATTATGCTGAGTGAAATTAGAGGGAGGGAGAGAGACACAGAATAGTCACAGAAAAATAGACACAAAAATAAAAGACATTATTGTTTTGTTTTTGTTTTTGTTTTGGTTTTGGTTTTGGTTTTTGGGTCACACCCGGCAGTGCTCAGGGGTTACTCCTGGCTCCATGCTCAGAAATTGCTCCTGGCAGGCATGGGGGACCATATGGGGCACTGGGATCCGAACCAATGACCTTTTGCATGAAAGGTAAACGCCTTACCTCCATGCTGTCTCCCAGGCCCCAAAATACATTATTGTAATAATGCCCAGAGATGAGGGCAGAAGGACTGGCTCACAACATGAAGTTCACCTGAAGGAGGGGTTAGTACAGTTAGAACACTAACAACTACCATGACAATATTAATGAGTGAGAGAAGTAGAATGCCTGTGTTGAATAAAGGCAGGGAGTTTGGGTGGAGGGATATGGGGTGAATTGGTGGTGGGAATGTTGCACTGGTGAAGGGGAGTTTTCTTTTTGTGACCAAAATCCAACTACAGTCATGATTGTAATCACAATTTTGAAAAAAGGAAAAGAAAAGAAAGAAGAAAGAAAGTAAGAAAGAAAGAAAGAAAGA
>PVKC010005202.1:0-32500 GCA_004027635.1 Crocidura indochinensis | reverse complement strand
CCAACCTAACCCTTGTCCAAGCTTTTTAAAAGCAGAGAGAAGCAGAAGAAGTTAATTGCTAATAGTCAATTATTTACACATACCAAACAGTGAAATCTAAAAAATAAGTAGGATGACAGGATTTGGTTATAGTAAATAAACATCATTGCTGAGTTTTGTGAGTTTAATCAATTTATCAAATTGATTAAAAAATTTATCATAGGATGGGGTTATGGTAACCTTTGATTAATAGCTGATACTGGAAACCCCAGGATTTGTGATTGGTATCTGAAATGAGGTCAATTTGGTGGAGTTAACTGCTTGCCTTGCATAATCTGATACTAATCCCAAGAATTAGTTGCTATCAGAGAATTAGTTCATAAGGGGGAGCATCACCCTCATATTTTGTGTCAGCTCTGCTCTGCAAATAAAAGACAATATAGCAGTAGATAACCTAGAATAATCATAGTTGGTAAATAGGAAATTAATGCTTCCCCTATGATATTTGTGAGTCTGAATTTAATAGGACACCAGTCACCAGAGTAACAGTCTCTCAAAATGGTCAATTGGAGTTTTTTTGGAGGACTTGTGGGAGGGTAATTAGTGTGAACTTTCTGCCTTTTTTAAAGATAGATTTCTGAGGAATGGGTGATTTTATTCCCCCAGAGGGGGAAATTGGCCAAATGATTTTGTAAGCTCTGTAATATAGTTACAAGATACAGAGGTATCTTTGTTGGAATCATGCTACCAATGGGCAAAGGAGCCCAGTACAGTATTCCAATGCATTATACTTTATATTGTTTTCTCTTTCCATCTCATGATCCTGTGACTACGGACTATTTCATAATTAAGGAAAATTTAAAAACTGTGTCACAAATAATTTCAGAAATCAGCCTGCTATGGCCATGGCACGTCAATGCCTTTATGAGGAATTTGTTTTAACAGATGGCATTTATATTAAATAAGTAAATTTCAAGTAAGACACACTGTCTGTCAAAATTAAGGAGTTGCTATCAATGAGCTGACCATTTTTAATGGGCATCAGGCTGACCATCTGAAGAGGAAGGAACCCTGCTAACATGATGTCCTCCCTCAGCTTCCTTTGAAACACCAAATTTTCTCCCTTCTGCCCTAAATTGCATTTGAATTTGAAATGCAATTGGCTTTTGAGTTTCCAGCCTGCTAGGATCCTCATGAAATTTTGGACTCATCAAGACTCCAGGATTGCATCAAAGAATTCCTTAAGTGACAGCTGCAACCTATATGAGTGTACATTATTCTTTATAATTCCAGTAAAAACTCTAACTGACATAAGCAGTAACAAAAATCATCTACTTTATATTATCTAGTAATATGAGAAATAGAAAAATAGAGACACTTGCTGCAGATCCTGTGCATAGATGAAAATTATTAGAGTATTTTTCTTAAATAAGTGAAATATTATTAATTATAACAGAACACTATATATAGTGTTGAATAGTCTATCAGCCACTGTAGATACTTTTTATTCCTCTTCATCTCATTTGTGTTATTCATTTTATCTTTAATATTTTCCCATTAAAATATAAGAAAACAATTGGAGCATAGAGCCAAGAGAAAATCCTGAGCATCACTGGTGTGACCCAAAAACTAACAAATAATCAAAAAGACCAGAGACTGAGAAAGAACACCTGGGTGTGTTTCACTGAAAATGTGACATCTCAGCTGTGTGCACAAAACTTGGAGTAATGTGCCATCAGGGGGACAGGCAGGGATTGGGAGAAAGAGGAATGATGGAATATGGGAGCATTGATGATGGGAGTTGGCACTGTTGGTAAGATTCGTGTTGAAATATTATGTACCTAAAATTCAACTACCAATAATTTTGTAAAACATAGTTTTTACCTATATAAAAAATTTCTATTTATTAACTTCTTTGTACATTTTGAGACTTAGATTTAGTTTAAAAGTAAATCATATTATATAGTTTACAAGGCAATAATAATCTTCAGATCAGCCCTTCAGACTTTTCTCCATATTTGGATCAAATATTTTGATAAAGTTTGCAAATAAAGTAGAAAGTCAGCTGTGAGATGCTGCTCATTCTTAATTTAATGGAGAACATATCCTGGAGAGACCCATTCATTTCTTAGAAATAAATGCTTGTGCCAGTAAATCTCATATGTGGGCAACACTGTACTCTGAAAGATACTTATAACCTAGAGACCTATAACCACTGTGTGTTCTCAGATAACACCTCTTGTAAGGAATTTCTGAAGACATAGACTTCAGAAATCATATGGCAAATGACAGTTTCCTCCTGTATACTATCACATTATTATCCCATAGCCCCAATAAAATAAATGAAGACGTTCAGAATGTGCAATATTTACTTTGTAAATCAAAAACTTGTCAGGGGAAAAATGTCCCTCTGGAGTTACTGCAGCAATTCTTTTTGCTGAAAAAAAAAAAGCAATCTAAATAAAGAACTTCAATATTTGCATGCAGAGGCAAAAGCATAGGAAACACTTAATTATCTGGAAATAAAGCTACAATAAAATGATATATGTCTTTATAGTTCCAGAAGAAAGAAAATCATACAAGACAAAGCGAGTTTGGGTGAGCCCCATAGGTCAGAAAGGTGATATTGAAATACATATCCCAGGGATGCAAACACAATGAAATTTTTTTTCCAGTTTCAGAATGCAACATAATTCTGTAAAATTTTGCTTAAGTGAGTAAATGTTAAGGTTACCACTTTAGACTTCTATTTCTTATATAGCTGTTGACTAATACATTTGAAATAAATTCAAATGCCTTATATTCCTGTTTTCTTTGCTGCTTTCACCAGTAAAACTATTTACTGGGTCCGCTCTGTAATTCTGACATTATTAAGACTGCCAATAATTTTAATGAAATTGAATTTAAGAAATTAGGATAGCTGTGATGTGATGCTGGGAAGAGAATAGTGGAATTTTTTTTTAAAAAAAAAAGCACATATAACAGGCAAAATAACAACTTTATAAAATAACAAAAATTATAAAGTCAGAGGTAGGCGGCATGGAGGAGGGGAGGTGACTGTAAATAGGAAAGAGGTTACAAAAAATCTAGGATGTAGACTTCTGACTCCAGTTGTAGTTATGATTGACTTGCAAACGTGTTGATTTGATATGAAATTGCAGGAAAGTAACAACAGCACCAGGGAAATTTTTTACAAAATCAGGAAAATCACAATGAACTCTATGGATGATATCAATGCCAATTTCTTTCTTTCTTTCTTTTTTTTGCTCCTGACTCAAGGGACCACCCTATGGGTCGACAGCGGATCGAACCTTGGTCTGTCCTAGATTGGCACATGCAAGGCAAATGCCCTACCACTTGAGCCACCGCTCCAGCCCCACCACTTTCTTACATTACACTGTAGTTTGGCAAGATCTTGCTGGGGAACACTGGGTGAATATTAGAAATAATACATACATATATATACACCTTCATATATATGTCTGTATATATATATGTATTTATATACATATATATACCTGCTCATGATCGTTCAAATCACAGAGCAGGTGTTTCTTATCAGGGGAGAGAAATTCAAATTATAAATCTCATAGCTATTTTCTTAAGTGGAGCAAGTAAGGTATAAAATTTTATCTTCTGGAAATGTTTGGAGACATTAACACATTCTCTTTTTTCCTCAAATTGTTTTTTTTTTTGAAAAAAGCTTTATTATTTTTCTCTTCCGGTAATTTTTTAGGAACAAGTCATCAGTTGGTGGTGGTTAAATTTTATTCTTTATGAAGGCAAAGGAATTTCTGCACCATAGATCTTGAATAGATTAAATTGCTTTGAAAAAATTGTTCTTACAATGAAACATTGCTTAGTGCAGTTTTGTTTCCTGAAGTCCACTCTTATTATTTGTTGAGAGGCATTTCTCTACATTTTCCCTCAGAGGGATTTTTAAAGCATTGTAAAATCGTTGTTCAATTTAGATCTGTTTTCAACAGCTCCCTTAAGATTGGAGCACAATAGCACATCAATATATATATTTTTTTATTTCATTACATGCTGCTTTGAAATATTTTAACCAGTTTTTTTTTCCCAAGGAAACTTCAACTTGAAAAATATTCCAGTTATTTTAGACATTCAAATGATACTGCCTTTGCTTTGCTTTTCTAAAAAAAAAGATGGATAGCATTAGTTTGGTGGTAAGTATTAAGACTTAACCAAGTATTTCACATTAGCTGAAGCAAAAAAGGAAAATTGTAATGAAAGTAATTATTTAAAATTATAAACATGAAATTCCTGCTAACCCATGCAACTCATAATGCTTATTATTGCCTGCATTTGATTCTAACTTACATCACATACATAATATTTCCATCTCACAAGCCACATACTTATCACCAGAATGTGAGTGGAAGGGGAATCTCGTGTCTCAAATCATGAAGGGATAAAACAAGCATTTGTTTTTGGACCAGATTTTAAATGAAATACCTAGCAGGGCCAGTCATATGAGGACTCCAATTGGCAGATCACATGTCTAGATGTGTGAGGCTCTAACTTTGAAGCCCAGCACCACATCCTTCCCTAAGCACCTCTACGTGCAACTCTAGAGACCTCTGATTAGCACTAAGTGTGACCTTGAGGATCACAGCTCTACCAACAGCCAGGATTGTAGATTAGAGCATGCACTGAGCCATCAAGCCTATGTTGCCAGATGACATCCAAGAATGGCAACTTAACCCTCGACACTACTGGGTGGGTGCAATTCAAATAAAGCAATGATTAACACTTGCATCTAAATAACAATGGAAATGGATGAAAATAATAGGTTCTATTTATTGAACACTTCTGTGTAGCTGTGTTAATAACCTTTTCCAGATATGAAATTTCGGAAGGATAAGAGAACTTGGATCAGGAAAGTGAGTGGCATCATTAGCATATGTCATGATGATTTATGATTACATGATAATATCAGTGTTCACAGAACTCTAGAAGAAAAAAATTCTATATCCTAGATATGGATATCTATTCCTGTAGATATGAATCTATATCAATAGATCCATAGGAAAAAAGCTGAAGATAACCTTGGCCAGTAATGATGCAGGAAAGCAGTGAAGTTAATTTGAGTTTGATCCTTCAATACACCATGATTCTAATTTCATGATCAAGTTTGCAGGTTATAATATCTGCTTCATTATAAAGGTAGATCCCAAACTGAGGTCGCCTAAGCCTTTAGTGAGAAAGTGAAAGTTATTGCCAAGAAATAGCCCAGAGAAAATGGTGAATCTATTTTGATGAAAAATCTGTCTATTTTTGATGCAATAAATCAGTTTCCTGAAGCCAGAATCGTTCAGCAATATGTAAATTTTATTTTCTGTTTGACCATCTCCCAAAGAAATTATGTTTATAAAATTAGAAGGAAATATGTGTCCCTTTAGGAAGAGAAAGTAAAAAATTATTAAACTGGTAAAGAATAAGTCAGCCTGATGTAGTAAATCTAAGTTTGCTTCTGAGTATGTGGGCCCTGAAGTTTTATATGTAAATTATATAAGAAGGCTCTGGTATTAGTCTCTTTATTATGCAACCTTTTTTTTAAGCATGCTTTATTGTTGGCTTTAGTCTTTGATCCAGTGTATAAAGTTTAGGTCTACCCTGATTTATACTAATCTCTTAGGTCCTCTTCTAGTCTATTTCCCCTGAATCTGTCCCACCATATCAATAAATCCAGTGCTCATGTTAAATTTTACCAGAGCATGTAATCAATCTGCTAGATACTCAGAGTCCTAGAACATATTACCATGGTTTTCCTTAATGTTTTTGTAAGTGCCTAGTATCAAAATGTTAGCAACAACACAGAATCCAAGGCAAAAAAGGCAAGCTGGAAACAGTTCCTTTGCCAGTGACTGATAAAATGCACACACACACACACACACACACACACACACACACACACACATTTATACGAAGACACAGGCTCACATTTGCAGCTTGAAGTTTCCAGGCCAATCATGGTTTGCAGAAAACCTCACAGATAGATACCTCAACTTCCTGGTTTAAATCATTGCAATTTCTCATTGCCAATGCCTTTTTAAAAACAGTATTCTGGATGCCAGCAACAGTCCCAGGGCCTAGAAGCTTCTCATTTTTGAGGTTGGCAATATGCAATGTGTCACTCTCATGGGGGATTTAAAATTCAAGGCAGAAAACCTGAGAAATTTATTGGGAGAGGGAAAACTTTTGCAGAGACTCTTACATTTCTTACAAGCTATCATCCACAGGAGCATAATGAATCCAAGAGAGGAAAGATTATCCAGTGCTTACTGAAACTGAAGAAGAATGAGGAGTCACCAAGGAGGCCCCCCAAATGTTTTGACACTTGCAAGATTTCTATCAGTCCTATAACAGAGAACTAGATGCTGAAGTTAAGGGGAGGGGGTCAATAGAAACATGAGCAGAAAATTACTCTTGATAGTCCAAACCTCAGTTACATTTGTAAGACAGATGACAGGAAAGAAAGATATAAATATATTTAACCGTACTACAGATATGCCAACAACATGAGTTCACTGATGCCCTTAAACTCCTAATGCATGAAATCTGTGATTATTATAATACATGTCAATAAATGCTTTGCAATCAGTTCTTAAATCAGAAGTTTGAGAGGAGGGTTTTATACTGCTGAATATTTTTACATACTGGATTTTTATTAACCTGGGTTATTCAGATGTCCTCTAAACCAAAAAACAGTTTCCCAATAAGAGTGAGACAAAGAGGGGCCCAGGAGATAGCATGGAGGTAAGGCGTTTGCCTTTCATGCAAAAGGTCATCGGTTCGAATCCTGGTGCCCCATATGGTCCCCTGTGCCTGCCAGGAGCAATTTTTGAGCATGGAGCCAGGAGTAATCCCTGAGCACTGCTGGGTGTGACCCAAAAACCAAAAAAAAAAAAAAAGAAAAAAAAAGAGTGAGACAAAGAGAGAGAGAGAGAGAGAGAGAGAGAGAGAGAGAGAGAGAAATAAAAGTGCAGTGTGTGAAGACAGAGAGTGCTTTTTGGTACCAATGCAGGATTACTCAGTGTCCAGAAACCAGAAAAGGCAGTTAACAGAAGCTCCCTTTGAGAATTCTTAGGGCAAAAGGTCTTACAAAGACTTGATCTTAGCACAATAATACATTTCACTCCAAAACTGCTAAATAAAGAACGTGTGCTGCTTTAGTCACACATTCTATAACAGCATTTAGAACAAAGCCCAACAACAAGTGATTTTGAAGTCTGCAAAGGAGTCTAACCAGACTAGGAGGGAAAGCAAGTGCTAAACTATATACAAAGCAGCAATGGGATGTGGCTCAATTACTGGTGTTGTTTTGTTTTTGTTTGTTTTTAAGGCGATATAAGGCAGTTGAAAAGATTATAAAAGATTATCTGATTTTTCAAAGGATCAGCATAATAAATAATAGTCAGCAATTACCATCAATTACCAGTTTCTTAGTGAGGAAACTTGACATTCCCATGGGGTTTTTATAACCAAAAGGTGAGATTTAATTCAAAGAAAATTTCAGGAAGCAAAGCAGTCCAGGGCTCTGCTTTCATAGAGTCAACCAGAATGCCCTGAACTTCCAAAAGAATAAAAAAATAAAGTATCATCATCTACTGTGGACTCCTTGGAGGAGTCTTTGTCAGACAGAAAAAGGCAAATCTGTTGTTTGGCATGGAGGAGTGGTAGAAGCTGTAGATGATTTTGTGAAATCTCAGCTGAAGCGCAAGGAACCAAGCCAAGATTGCAGCAAACTGCAAGATTCAAAACTTCAGCTGAAAACTCCCCCCACATGCTACTGTATGACCAGTTTTATGCAATGTTTATACTACTGACAAGCAAGGCCAATATATATAATATATTCATATATAAATATATATCAGATATGAAGACATTCAAAAACTAAATAAGTTTAGTTAGAGAGTTGATAGTCTGAGGACAGGGGTAGAAAAAGGTATCTAAGGACTCTTAATTTCTAAATTACCAGAATTTCTGTAGTCACTCTTTTATTTTGCCACATCTCCCCGATGAAGCAATCCACAGAGAATTTGCATTAGTTTTCTCTTCCCTTCATACCTCACTTTTCAAAATGTAAATTCACTTATGATTGATTAGTATTAAATAAGTATTTGACTATTATCTGTCCTTCCTCCCATGTTGTAAATAAATATTGTGCATGGAGGGCAGTCAGGTTTTTCAGTTCTGAGGCTGGGAGACTGTGACCCCATGCTTTTCTCTCTTATGTCTGTTTTTTTTTTCATAATCCTCTCAATACCTTGTTTCATACACATTCACCTGGGTGTATATATATATAATAAACTCATATAGATATCATATATATAATCATATATGACTATATATAAACTATTTTAAATAGGTCCTTGTTTCAGGTATTTAAATATTTGGATGATTAGCTTAATATTATAGAAATAGGTCCAATAAATAGTTTGGGGTTTAAACCACTTTCTTTGCATGCAGTTGATTCTTCTTGGGTTCTTCACACAACCAGAAGTATCCTGGTGCACAAAGCACAGAGCACAGATTATGAGCATGACCAGAACTGGCCCCAAAGCAAGGACAAAAAAGCCTCAATCCATATAGCAACACTAACATTAGGCAATCTTTTCTGAAAATTGTGAACAGTTTTATAAGTTAAAATAAAAACAGGAAATAAAGTCCAGAAAGAAGAAAGTACTCCATATAAATGCCTCACCCATGTTTTTCATTGCTCCATTATATAGCTGAAACATGAACTCCAATAGTAGTCTTGTCCCTGATCTTGAAAAAAGAAGTGACCCCAAGGAAGAGAGGCATGACTTTTCCTAGCATAAGGATTCTTAGGCAAGCTTTGTCTTAGCATTGTCATTTTTCCCACTCTAATTTTGTATATTTTAAAATATAATTCTGTTTACTTGACTCTTGCTTTACTTATGACTGCATTCCTCTGTAATAACCTAACTTTAGTGGCTAAATTGAATGGATTATTACACAGTTTGCTTCTATGCTATGCTCTGTAATCTGGTGTGTCTTGAATTCAGTCCAGAGTTCCTATCTCTTAGGGTTGAGTTCCAGCAATTCACTGACGCACATGTTTGGTACTGAATGTCTATGGTTCAATATGGTGCCTTCCTACTACCAATTAGCTTCTCTATCCTGGATGATGAATATGATTTCTCATTACTAATTTTTGAATTGTGTTAGTAAATAACATTATTTTAAGTGAAATAATCCATAACTAGTAGAAAAAGAGCACTGCTAATCAACACCATAGGGATCATACACAGTTACAGCCTTTCATATTAATCATATCAAAAAGTTATAAACTTCTGGATAGACCAGTGGTCCTCAAACTTATGGCCCGCGGGCCACATACTGTATTTGTTCCTATTGTGTTTCTTCACTTCAAAATAAGATATATGCAGCATGCATAGGAATTTGTTCATAGTTTTTGTTTTTACTATAGTCTGGTCTCCAACGATCTGAGGGACAGTGAACTGGCCCCCTATTTAAAAAGTTTGAGGACCACTGGGATAAACCAATTAAACTCATAACACTTAGAAAACCTGTAAAGACTCTATAGAAAGATTCCTAGAAGCAATAAACTTGTAAAGAAGAAAGTTACAAAATAAGCAACAAGAATGACATTTTATATGCAAACAACCTAATAGAAGAAAGAAAAAACAAGTACCTAGAGTCAATTAAAGAGTTATATAATCAAATTGCATATATTATTTTTGAAAGAAGTAAAAAAGATACAAATAACTAAAAAAAGACTCCCCTGTTCACGTATTAGAATAAACATTTTCTTTTTTTTGGGGGGGGGTCACACACGGCAGTGCTCAGGGGTCACTCCTGGCTATGCGCTCAGAAATTGCTCCTGGCAGGCACGGGGGACCATATGGGGCACCGGGATTCGAACCGATGACCTTTTGCATGAAAGGCAAATGCCTTACCTCCATGCTATCTCCCGGGCCCCAGAATAAACATTTTCAAAATAATAATCCTATTCAAAGATCTGTACAGATAATATGTAGTCCCTCTATAAAATCTACCCAAGATATTTTCTAAAGACATAGATCAAACACTGTTGAAATTTATGTGAAATGATAAAATCACACAAATAACCAAAACAACTTTAAAGGGGAAATAAGAGAAGCTTTCCTATTTCCAGTATTAATTATATTATGAAGTTATAGTTATCAAAAAAGTGGCACTGGGAAAAATAGAGAGACTCACAGACTAATGGAATAAAATTAAGAATCTAGAGACAAATCATCAGATATACTTAACAGTCAGACAATCAGTTAAAATAGGAACTAAGCACACAAAATGGACCCAAGAAAGATTATTCATGCATGGTGTTGGGAAAACTGGTGGGGTCACATAACAAAATAACTCAAAACTTTATCTCACACTATGCACAAAACTAAAATCAAAATGTATTCAAGAACTCAGCATTAATCCTCAATCCATTGTGTTGAAAAAACAGTTAGAACACTCTGTGACATTGGTTTTACAGGTATCATTAAGGATTCAAAGTCATTTGTCCAACAAACAGGAACTACGATAAACAAATGAAATACAACAAATAAAGAAGCTTCTGCACCACAAAAGAAATGATCAGAAGAATATAAGACAAGCAACAAACTTGAAGCAAATATATCCCCACGTTCAAGAAAAAGAGATGAACCGAAACTTGCTTAAAGAAGATATAAAGATGACCAAGAAGTAAATGAAAGTGCTCTGTATCACGAATTTATCATCACGAAAACATCAATCAAAACAGCACAGAGTGGTGTTGGGCATTGAGATGGGCACATATCACAAAGAATGAAAGCAATCAGTGTTAGCATGGGTGTGGGAAAAAAGAAACCCTCATCCACTGTTTTTGGAATTGCAAACTGTTTACAATCTTTTTTTTTTTTTTTAAGAATAACTTGTATACTTCTCAAAACACTAAGAAATCAGTTTCCAAGTGACACAATTCTACTTCTGGGATCCTCTTCCAAAGATCAAAATTCTACTCATAAAGACATTTGCTCTCCTATGTTAGCTGCAATACTATTTGTAATAGCAGAAATTTGCAAACTACCCAACTGTCCAAGAACAGATTAATGGATTGAGAAACAATTATATAGCATATATATTATACACACAATAAAATACTACTCAACTTTAAGAAAAGATGAAATCATGCTATTTACTACTAGGGAGAATTTACTACCTGGAAAATATTGTGATGAGTAAAGTCATCCAAGAGAGAGAAAGATAGAATGATCACTCTCTCTCTCTCTTTTATGAGGGCTATAAAGACCCACAGTAAAGGAACAACAAACTGGCCAAAGAAACAGAATTGAAGAACATCTCTACAGAATAGAAATGGCCATAGCAAGAAGAAATGCAAAGTGGGGTGGGGATTTTGAGGAAGGGTTGAAGAATATTGGTACTAATGGTGACAGGACTTGTATTGTAATATTATATTCACAGAACTCTAATATTAAGAGTATTATGAAATTACAAGTCACTGTGACTAAAATAATTTTTAATTTTTTTATTCATGGATGATCAGTTTTCAATTGTAAACTGTAATCATTTTTTGCAAATAATTTACCTCTGCTAGTGTAACTCCTGACCATATTTCTCTGTTGTCATATTTCCCCACTGTAGATTAAATTCGAATGTATGAGATAAAACCAAGTATTCTGAGAGAAAGTTTTTAAGTCAATTCTTCTTCATTCTACACTTATACAATTGATTTCATTATGACAGGAATAATTTTTATGTTTACACTAGTAAGTTTTAACTTATCTGAATTAATATTCAGTTGCCAATGGTCTTTGGGATGCTAACAATAAAATTCTGTAGACTTATGTAAACAAAAATGCATCTACCCATGCACTCATAATGTTCTACTAAGAGTGTGCTTCTCAAATAGTGGGGTGCACTTCTCAAATAGTGGAATGCGAGGCTCTGTAAAGGAGGGTGTGTTTGATCTTGGCAAATACTGTCATAACAAACCAATAACCATGTTTATGTTTCTGTATGTCTCTGGAGCTGAGAGTTGCTGTGTCCTGCTTCAAACCCCGCTTCGAAAAGCTATGCATTGCAAAAAACGTGCTCATTGTAGCTATTAATCCAGACATCACCTCTGATTAAAAAATCAGCTCAAATTATTTGATATATATATTTTTTGTTTTGCAGGTTAAAGTTTCTTTTTAATAAAGACAGTATTTACAGTTGCGTGGGGGGCATGAAAATGTTTTCTTCTTCCTAGAAAATAATTGAGAAGCACTGTATTAAGAAAACTTGAGGTATTGTTACAAAAAAAGGTATTAATAAGAAAAAAGAGAAAACAAGATTCTACCAATCTGAAACATGTTAGAAGTAACTTGGTGATGGAATGGTGGTTTCACTTAAAAAATGAGCAGAGTTTTCTTAATTTCCAATGCAAACTAATCCTGCTGAAATAACTTCTCTCCAATATTTGTCCAATTACAATTTACCCAGAAAACTGAATTTGTCTCAAAGCATGTAAGAGCTCAGTGAAGCATGAGGTATTACATCTCAAACACCATCCAGATATGTGCTTAGCCTCTGTTAGACACATTCGGGTTTTATACCATATGGATTTTAAACATTTTTCACTTTTAATGAAGTCAATGAGCTCTGTTAAACAGCTATGGTTGTCATATTTTCCCATTTAATTTTTCTCATGAAGGAATGGAGATGACATTGCATGAAAAATAAAGAGTGGAAAAGTTCCATGTCTTAATTACATCACTTGACAATGTGTTTTTCCATTACATAAACTGCCTTGCTGGACTTGTTCAAGAAGGCATAGTGTTATTCAGGTACAACTGATTGCAAAATCAAAATTGGTAGAACATGATCTTTATCTGAGGGAATTCATTTTCAGACATGGAAGGAAAGTTTATAAATAAAATACAATATAATAGAGGCAATTTTAGCTTCTAATGGGAAATATTATAGAAACTATTTTTATTATAGACACTAAAAAATAGAACAAACTCCCTCTTCTATTTTCATTATATTCAATGACATGACCTATTCCATTGATATTAAATCTAACATCTAATGTGGGCCCCGCAGCTCGCCTAAACTGTTCCCCCCAGCTATTTGGACTTTGACTGAACCTCAGGCTTGAAGAAGAACCGACATTTGCTTAAGCTCAGCCAACAGGAGACTCTGCAAAAACAAATTTAAACTAAACAAAAGAACCTGGCCTAACCAGGATCCGTGCCTGTCTTGTTCCGGCTCTCGCTGTAGTCAATCTTTAGCTCATGGCCATAAAATCTTTACTATAGGCTTTATAGTTAATTTTGCAGTACTAAAATGTTTAGTTATAAACAGCTATAAAAAATAATTTAAAGGTCAGGGTATGCGCAAACAACCTCCCATATCCTTGCTCCCCCATTTTCCAAACATACCATCTGCCTGTGTACGTGATAAATATGCTCTGCTCAAGGTTCGTTCTCATTAAATGTTTCAAATGTGTTTTGTCATGTTGCCATTGGTCAAAACCTGGTTCTTTGTTCCATTAAACACGCCCATGCAAAACTGCTTAAAAACCCTCAATCCTGCTCAATAAACACTCTTAATCTCTCTCTCTCTTTGTCAAAAGTCATTACTAACTTTTGCCTCCACAAAAATTCTCACAAAAAAGCTGTAACACCCACCACGTTGTGCGGTTACCTGTAAAGCAAAACCCCAAGCTGCTGGTCAGCTAGGGTCCCAGCCCTTTTAGGGCTGGCTCCAGGAACACGGCAATCTAATATCTCTCAATTTCCTGAAATACATTCTTTTGTTAAAGTTATATCCTCAAACAAGGAGTTTGTCCGGATCCTCACAATACCAAAGCAAAGGCATGAAAAGCACAATTCTTCTATTATTTTGGTTTCTTAATGATAAATATTTCTTTAAAAAAACATTTTTACATTTTAAGTTGTAGTTAAATTGTACAATGCAAACAAATTATTCACTTATCTCAAAGGAAATGGATAGCTATGAGTAAGAAAAACACGATTTGCCATTCTGGATGGACTCCAGTTTCACACTCTTTCTGACAATACAACAAAGATATATTTTGTGACATAATCATTTCCATACTGAACACACGAATGTAAATAGCTTCTTTCCTTTCCATGATAACTTAATATGATTTAAAAATAAATGTTAATATATCTAGAGAGGTGCTTTATAAACTGCATGTTTAGCTTATTTACAAAGTTATAATAAGGACCAAAGAGAGTACAGAAGTTAAGGCAAATTGCCTACCATGCTGTAGATCCTGATTCAATCCCTGGGACTAAAAACTCATTCCCTGAGCACTGCTAGGAGTGATCCCTGAGTACAGTGATAGTACTCATAATCCCTATGCACTGCCAATTGTACCTCTCCCACAACAGATAATGAAAGCTATCATCAAAGCAATTCTGTGGAGGAAAAAAAAAAAGCCAAACAATTATCTTATGAGGCTATAGTGGCCCATTTCCTTTGACCCATTTACCTGGAAATTGAGAATTACCCATGAAAGGTGAAGTACATTAAATCATCTCTCTTTTCTTCTTTTCTTCTTTTTTATATTTTATTTTAACACCTTGATTACATACATAATTGTGTTTGGATTTCAGTCATGTAAAGAGCACCACCCATCACCAGTGCAACGTTCCCATCACCATTGTCCCAAATCTCCCTCCTCCCATCCACCCCCCCACCTGTACTCTGGACAGGCTCTCCAATAAATGCTACTTTTCTTTCATTCCAGTAAGCTGGATACAGGACCTATAAGGTTCTATAACTCATGCATTTTTATGTGTGATGATGATACTAATGCCACATGATAACTGTAGGAGGTCATAAGAGACTAACTTATTCCTATTTAAATTGTAATAATGGAGATGATGAGATGGAATAACTTGTCTAAGGCCAAACAACTTGAATGTTAGAAAGTCAAAATCAACCTGAAACTGAATGTTCATTCCCATCTTAAACTGATGCCTGTAGCTGAACTATTACTTATACCAGTGAATGCAAACATATTCACAACTTGCATGTATAAAATTTTTTATGCATGCAATTTTTTAACAACTCAGACCTTTATATAATGGGCTATTTACAGAGAATATGCTACAACATACTTTATAAAGTATATTATTCTATGAAAAATGCTGTTGAATTTTTTTTAATTTCCAATTAACTTTATTAAAATTAATTAATCTTATCTTTATGTAAATATTAAAGTATGCTAAAACTATTAAATTCAAGATATGTTTTACTTTACAACTTATCAAAGTAGGTAAATAAATATGGGTTCTAATTGTAGATAGGCATATAGAAATAATGAGAATGTATTGCCTTTAGGCCTTCAGTATCACAAAGAAAGGTTTATGAAAATATGATCATATTAGAACATCTTAATGCAAAATTTAAAATATACTTAACTATTATTATTTCTTAACAATAATAGGAATTCTATTGAAAAAAATAAAAACCACTTATAATTCCACCATTAATGCTTTGATTGTGAACATGATATTAATCTATTATTATTCTCTAAATGTTAAACTAGTCATTATACAAATTATCTATTGCTTATAGTTATTTATGCAGTAGAATTATCTTGGGGTTTCCTAAGAAGTATAGGTTTCAGAGAACATAGAGCAGTTTTCATGTCAGTGAGGTTTTTACTTTTGGAGCTGGAATGTTCCTATGCAATCTAAAACTTATACAAAAAGTGTAGAATATTATTTTATAAAAGGAAATTCTATTACCAGCTCCCTTGAACAGCTAAAGAGACATCCAATTCAACACTTTTTATTTTATTCAAATCTAAGTTATCTTAGCTATATTTAACCACAGCTCAAATAGCATATTCCTAATAATGAATGATTATTCATCTAATTTGAGTTAAATACCAGGTTTTTACTTTTTTTTCCTTTCCCTGTTCTATATAAAGCTTAGAAAGCTGCCATCTTCTCATGCTGACCTAAGAAATGGCATGGAAAGCATGACATTTAGGACATATAAAGTTAGAAATTAAACCTAAATTCCACTAATAAGCTCTGAAATCAGCAATTCAACCTCAAGAAATTATAGAGAAATATCATTTAAAAATAATATCTTTATTTAAGCACCATGATTACAAACATATTTGTAGTTGGGTTTCAGTTGTGCAAATATTATTTACCCTTGTTTGTCACCCTTGTTTATTTACTCTTGTTTTCTTTTTAGCTAAGTTTTCTGCCTGTTCTTAAGGGCTCCCGTCATGTTCTATTAGTTTATTTATCATATTTCATAAAGGCTTTGACTTACTTGGTTTTTTAGGGCTATACCCAATTGTTTTCAGGGACTCGTCCTGACTCTGCATTAAGTAATTACTCCTCTCATTACTCGATACAATCATGGTACCTGGGATCAAAACCCAAACCTGGGTTGGTTACATGCAATGCAAAGCCTTACTTTCTGCATTCTATTTGTCTAGTCTTCCACTTTTTAAAAGTTCCCTTAGTAAAGATTCTCAGCAGAGAAAACAGCAGGATGTGAACCCAAATTCAAAGAGAACAAATATTAAGTAATAAACTAGTGATTGTACCAAAGATGGCCACCCCAAAGACTGAGCTCTGATTTCCCTAAGGGAATCCGTCTGAAATGAAGTCCATTAGGACCCAGTAGGCTCAGAAGAAATTTTTACTATCATCTTATTTAAAACAGGAGTGATAAATCTTTGTGGAACCACACAATAAAGGCAGATAGACTGTAGACTGAAGACAAGAAACTCATGTGACTGTCCCAAAATGCACAATGACCAGAACACAAAATTTGGGGATCCTATACACCCTAAAAAGCCAGATATTTCTTAACCCTCATCTAATGGACTGAAAATTGAGGTCTGACTCCTAATTAGAATTATTACAAGGAAGAACCATAACATTTTTTTATCAGATAAAACTACGTATATAGGACCAGAGAGATAGTGCAATACTTAAAGTGATGCATTGTACGTGGCGACCCTGGATATATCCCTTATTTTGTATCTGATCTCCCAAGTACCATGTGAAGTGATTACTAAGCACATACTACAAGGAATAAATTTTAAGATGTAGGGGTATGTCCCCAAAATAAAACAAACTCAAAAATTTTTTAAAGCCAATCTAAATAGCAGAACAAAAATCCAATTACACATCATCTGTAATTTTGTTTTATTAATCAGTCATTCTCTCTTGATATTGCATGTTCTTTGTCCTTGAAATTATAAAGACCCTCTCCAATTCCTTAATTCAGGAAATGGAATAAATATTTAATCATTCATCTTGGGATATTCATTTCTATGTCGATTCCCCATACATATTTAGTTCAGATTTTTTTCTTCCAATTTACCAGTTTTATATAGCTTGATTGCACTAACATCCTAGGATGAATACAGAATGGTAGGAACAAATGTCTTATTTTCCCCCAAAGAGTATTAAATGATGTATTTAATATTTAGAGTTGGATAGATTAGCAACAGTTCAAATATCACATAGAAACACAAAAGTAGACTTACTTTAAAAAAGTAGATATTGGGGAGGAGAGGTGGTGCAAAGGGTATGGTATCTGCCTTGCCCGCACTAGCCTAGGACAGATGGTGGTTTGATCCCCCACATCCCATATGGTTCCCCAAGCCAGGAGCAATTTCTGAGCACATAGCCAGACATAACCCCTGAGCGTCACTGGGTGTGGGCTAAAAATAAAAAGAAAATTAGCTCAAAAAAGTAGATATCAAGCTTATCTAAAGTAATAAATCTCTGCAATTATTACTTACTTTTTAAAAATATTATCATATAGTGTAAAGACTATAACACAGTAAAAATACCCATTACATATATGAAAAAAGTACTATCTTAGATCAAGAAAACTGAGCTTCTACAAGTATAAACTTATAAGTCAGAGAGAGAGAGAGAGAGAGAGAGAGAGAGAGCTCCTATGTTGGGATCAGGGCAATAAATAGTACAGCAGCAGGTAGAATAGGGTAATTACCTTGTAAATGGCCAACCTGACTTCAATACCCAGCATCCTCCATGACCCCAACTCTACCCCAGAGCCCACCAAGAGTGATTTCTAAGTGTACAATCAGGAGTGACTTCTGAGCATGGCCAGTGTGACCCAAAAATAAAAAATAAATTTAAAAACTTCTATATTTTATTTTTTAAGTTTATTCATTTTTGCTACTTTATTTTTGGAGACAATACTTGAGGAAAAGAAACAAACTTAGTTTATCTCTTCAAGTTATAAAAATAAATTAATTACATATTTGGGCAAGTGTTTTGTTAGTGCATATGGTATTCAGATTAATATCTGCGCATTTATCATTTATTTACTGTAGCAAACGTAACAGTTGCCTGAATATGCCAGCTAACAGAAAGCTTAATGACAGCATTAATTGGATGCTCAACAATTAGGATTGTAGCTTCACTCCTGAGATTAAGCATGTGATTGTAATAATTAGTTTGATGGATTTTATTGACAGTTAAAATTTATTGGATAGTTCTTTCATTGGCTGCTTTACCTGAATTTAATAATGTGTTCTCCTCATCAGTATGTCTCATGAGTATTTTATTTTTTTCAATGGATGGTGGAAAACAATAACTTATGGAAGTTTATTAACTCACTAAGTGTCAAAAAAAAACACCTAAATAATAGAAAAGAGTCTCAGATTTAAATCTTTGACTTTTGTTTGTTTGTTTGTTTTTTTCATTGATATAGAGCCAGACAAGCATAACTCAGAGATTAAATCTGGTTTATACTGGGATTGTAGTGAAAAAGAAGTTCTCATCCACTGTTATGGAATACAGTATTGATATTTCTCAAGGAAGCCAGAATGGACCTTCCATATGATCAGCAATTCCATACCCAGTGTCCACCTCCAAAACACAAAAATATCCATTCAAAAGTATAATTTTAGACCATTGCTTATTTCTGTACTTAGAAAATGTGGGGCCGGAGAGATAGCATGGAGGTAAGGTGTTTGCCTTGCATGCAGAAGGTCAGTGGTTTGAATCCCGGCATCGCATATGGTCCCCTGAGCCTGCCAGGAGCGATTTCTGAGTAGAGAGCCAGGAGTAACCCCTGAGCGGTGCCGGGTGTGACCTAAAACCCAAAAGAAAAAAGAAAAAAATAAATCATATCCAGGGGTACATATCCAGGGGTACATATCCAGGGGTATAATGATGAATGATAATGACTTATTTTGTTTTTTTTTTCTTTTGGGGGGGTCACACCCGGCTGCGCTCAGGGGTTACTCCTGACTCTATGCTCAGAAATCACTCCTGGCTGACTGGGATGCCGGGATTCGAACTGCCGTCCTTCAGCATGCAAGGCAAACGCCTTACCTCCATGATATCCCTAATGACTTATTTTGTAATTAAGACATTTGTCAAGCAATTTGGATCTAACCATGTGGTATAAAAATTATGATGAATTATTAGTTCTTCAAAGGCTTTGGAATGACTTTGTAGTATCTCTTAAGAAGAAGCCAAATTAATATGCTCTTACTAAAATAAAAAGAGATAAGCAATTGCCAAATATTTAAATCATTCTGTCTTCTTTTCTGAAATTCACTACTTTAAAACATACATCTCTCCATGATTCATTTTTTCATTATTATATGGAAACTAAACTTTAAAATGGTTGATTTTAAATCAGAATAATGTTCTTAAAATTTGGGGGTATAATTTGCTTCATTTTATATTGTCACTTCAAGGTAACATTGAAGAGTGAACTCAAATTAGCTCATATTTTAAGAATAGGCACTAATATATTTTTCAATTACAAGTTTCCTATTCTGTGACCTTTGCTTTGCAAAATCTCTCTTGAGTTATTAATCTATTTTGTTCTGTACTACAATTAATTAAGCAGGGGCCTTTGCTCCAACCATAGTTCTTTCAATAAATAAAGAAAAGAGAACAAGAAGAAAAACTCCAGTGGAATGTTTCTGAATTCTAATTGTGTGTAATTACTTTTAAAGAACAGGACACAACACAGATTGCCTTATACCTGTCATCTATCTATAACAACTTAAAACTAGGAACCTGTGGCTGACATTCTTACAAAATATCTCCATAAGATAGCCATAGTTTCAAAATAAGATTATATTTTTTCCAAAGGAGATAATTGACTGAGTTCTAATAGATGAACACAGTAAAATGCATGCATACGAATGCTATTGTTTAAATTGAGGTACAATTGGCTTATATAACTGTATATATTTAAGGGTACAAGTTCAAAATAAGTTTTGAAAATATGTGTTATGACATTGAAAAAAACCATCATCATTTAATGGATTATATTTCCCCTAAAGTCTGGGGCTGGTGATATACTTCAATGAGCTTAAACACCTGCTTTCCTGATACAATATGGTTCCCCAAGCAGAGCCAGGAGCAAAATGAAGGTATGACTGCAGACCCCAAAGTTAATTAGTTACATTAATTTTTTTTTTTTTTGGTTTTTGGGCCACACCCGGTGACGCTCAGGGGTTACTCCTGGCTATGCGCTCAGAAGTCGCTCCTGGCAGGCACGGGGGACCATATGGGGAACCGGGGGATCGAACCAAGGCCCGTCCTAGGTTAGCGCAGGCACCTTATCTCCAGCGCCACCGCCCGGCCCCAGCTACATTAATTTTAAACACAATTTATTCAGAGGACTATGTTCTCAATATTCTTTGTTCAACTGTGCTACCCCATAGGCCTTCATTGATATAGTTCTTACTTATAACTCAGAATAACCTGAGACCCAGCAAGGTCTAGAAACTGCTTTAGAACAGTTATACTCGGTGTGTCATCCGCAGACCAGTTCAAAGATACAAATTAGATGATAAAATAGAGACAAATACAGATTAAACAGCAACATTAGGTACTTACAAAGCAATTTAGAACCATGGTATTATATACCTTGACCTGAATAATTTTTAAAAGTTGAGCGTTCCATGTTGTGTTCTATGTTTCTATTGCTTTATTTTTAAGTCACTCATTATTTTACATCTTCTGAGTCTCTTACAGCTTGAAAATGATGTTTTAAGTGTTTTTGATGCAAAATTAGACACGTTTTACTCTCCTCATAAGATAAAGGAATCGGAAGTGGTCTTAAAAATTAGTCATTTTTTGAAAGGGTATCATGCATATATTTTCTTTAAACTCATTCTAAAATTTTTGTACATTTAAATTTGAATATGAAGCAAATGTTTTTTTTTATAAATTTTAACTGTATTATTTCATCTCTCCAGATTTCAGGAAATTAAAAATTCAAATGAGGGTTGAACACGTTAAATACCAGTTATGTACCATCAGTGGTTCATACTTGCATATAGCTTAATGAACATAAATTGCAGTGCTAGCATTAGCAGATTAGACAAGTTATTTAATTAGAATAGTGGATATTTTGTCTATATATTCACAGGGTTATGGATGATGTCAGTCAGGACATGCTTTCTCATTGGAATCCTTCAAAATAGGAGGTATTTGATGTATTTGATTAAACCAAAGAGGCTACAAGTGTATACAGATGTGGCCTTCAGACTTTGATAGCTGTGTCCTAATTTGTGACTGAGCCTAGGAATAACATAATCTGTCATGACAATTACTATTATTATCTCCATTATTATTGTTTTTTCCCTTTCTATCAGAAGTGGATCTCATTAAAAAAGCTCTCATTCTAGCCTTTCCGAAACTCCAGTATTGGTATGGTGAATTTTGTAACATCTGTCCTTTGAGCCTCTTCACTCTGCATTAACAAAGATGTTTTATCTGTATGGAGGCTACACATTGATATTCCGTGAAATATTTTATTCGTGTAAAGGGCTTCAGAGCAACAGCAATTCTATAAATAGTAGTCCCAGATGTTTTATTCCAGTACAGTTATTTTAAACCTAATTTCAAAAATTTAGTTAAAGACCTGTGAGTAACAAAGGTTTTAATAGCCAAGTTTTGGGCATATATAATATTTCAAAATATTTTACCATCCATCAATATCAATTTCCATCACCAGTTGTCTCATATTCCATTATCAGGCATTGGAAGATATATACTTGGCACACATATGGGTTTAACATGGAAAAAACCTCAGACATCATTTTTATTTAACCCAGAGACACTTATCTCAGAAGCTACTATAATTGCTTTCTGGACAATATTCCCCTCTCTCTATAAGGGATGGGACTGGAGCGATAGCACAGAGGGTAGGGCATTTGCCTTACATGAAGCTTTTTTTGGATTTTATCCCCAGTATCCCATATGGTGCTCAAAAACTTCTAGAAGTAATTTCTGAGTGCAGAGACAGAATTAACCCCTGAGCACTGGTAGGTGTAACCCAAAAAGAAAAACAAGCAAAAAAAAAATAAGGGGGAAATCAACTATGATCCCACCTAAGAGACAAGAAAAGAGTAATAAAGATGTCTAGAATTTAATAGGAATTATGGAAATCCCAATAGATGAATGGCTACTCCCAGTTACCCACTATCTCATAGAAACTCTAATCTACTATTTTTTGAAAGTAGGTCTTAGTGTCTCTGACTTTCTAATAATACTAAATATAACCACTCCATTATTTGTATCATGATGTCTTCTTTTAAGCAAATATCTTTATATCTACATATTTTTTTCTTTCCACAGATCTTCATCTCTATGTACATTGGCGAATTATTATTTTTTATTTTCTTCCCTCCCTCCCTCCCTACATTGGAGAATTAAACAGCAAAAGAAATAAAAATCAAAGTCTTGGGAAATAAAGGAAGGAGAAAATAAGCTGGAGCTTACAGACAGGAAAATCTCATGATTTTTATGCATGTGTCCCTCTACTTTTGCTCACAAGTTGATTTTCACTATGAGCTGTGATGAATACAGTGCCAAATTAAGTGTCAGAGTGATATCCACAGACTAAGATAGTAGAACATAAATCTTGGCAAACAGATAGTACGTACCGAAGCACACGTTTATTCAAAAATACTTTGTCTCATTTCTCATTCTTTATTAATTTATTGTTAGAATCCCATTATGAAATTATGAAATTTCATGGGTTTTACTTCTAAAATCATTTCCACTCCCACTCCCTACATCCCAATTTCATTCCATCAAGAAGAAACCTTGACCCTTTTTCCAGCTTTCCTTATGCTCACCATGATAGTTTTCTTATTTTGGAATTTTTTTTAACCAGTATATTTTCTTTAGTTATTTATATTACACAGAGTAAAATAATTCTATTATTTCATTTAACTTACTTCCTTATTTTATTTATATAATTATATCATAATACCTTTGTTTTTGTCTTAAAGGTATGTTTTCAACTTTACTAAGTGATAAAATAGCATTTTATCAACTATATATAATGTTTCTTCTTTATACAATCTGTCAATATCATTTAGAGTGATACCATGAGTGGAATTTGGCTATTACAGAGAACTACTATGAACAGCAAACTAAAATATCTTTCAAATATATTTTTTATTTTTATTTATATTATTTTTTATCTATTAATTTATTTATATTTTGGTTTGGGGGTCACACCCAGTGGTGCCTCAGGGGTTATTCCTGACTCTGCGCTCAGAAATCACTTCTGGCAGGCTTAGTGGACTATATGGCATTCTGGGAATCCAATCTGAGTCTGACCCAGATCAACCATAAACAAGGCAAAGCCCTACCACTGTGCTATCTCTCAGTCCCTTACATTTTTATTTTTAAAAGTCTTTTTATTGTTTGAAATTCTGTGGTTTACAATGCAATTAGTAGTCTTTTGGGGGGGGGTTCCACATAATTCCAACACCATACTTATCAACAGTATCACTTTATCACCTTGCCTCCTTTTCCAAAATTCATGTTTTTATACCTTATGATAGTGTGGAGAACTGTTGACTCATATAAAATTTCCATTTTTCATTTTTTAAGAACTCTCTATACCATTTTTGCCAACTTACATTTCTATCACCAGCACCACTATTTGAAAGCAAGTTCATTTGTTAAATTCTTTTATTTTACTCTCTGCAAATTTCACACTTTGGTAGCACCGATTTTAATTTTTCAAATACCTTTTCTGTCATTTGCCAGACACAAAACTACATGCCTCATGGCACTGAAGTGTGATTTGATCCTGTTATCTTTGGATGCAATTTTTACTGTTTTGTGTGTAAGGAACTTGAGTCATAAAAAAAAAAAAAACTGGGAATGTGTTGGAGGTCACAAAGATAGCGTGTAATAAAACAGTTAATCTCTGCTAGACTTTCTAACCTATGCCTATCTCTGGGTAATGTCTGGAGCCAGCGTGCTAACCCTAGACAATCAGACTGAACTAGTTATTACTACCTATTACCTACTAAACTAGTGATTAATGTGTTTCCAAGCTAAGATTCTGAAAGATAAACATAAGGCAGCAGAGAAGCTGGTCAGTTTTACTTATATAAAATGTGTAGATACTTAACTGTGCCTGATTTTTGTTATATTATCGGAATTTCTGTTATTGACCATATAGATAACTATTGGTTACACAGTTGGAGGATTAAACAATTTAAAAAGCAGGGGCTGGAGCTGTGGTGCAAGGGGTAAGGCATATGCCTCGCCTGCACTAGCCTAGGATGGACCATAGCTCTATCCCCAGCATCCCATATGGTCCCCGACACCAGGAGCGATTTATGAATGCATAGCCAGGAGTAACCCCTGAGCATCACCAGGTGTGGCCCCAAAACCAAAAAAAAAATTTAAAAAGCAAATACACAAAACACTATTGTCCTGTATGAAATGATTCCTTTTTTGTGGAGATCAAGGCTGTGTGTTAATGCTTTGAACCTCCCAGAGAAATCCCTATTTCTATGCTCCATGCTCACAATGTTTTTCTATTGATCACTTTTTTCTTCTGTGAAAAAGTGTGAGTGTATTTTGTAAAATTTTATAAAAGCTGACAGTAATAATAAAAATAGATAATTTATACAGTTAGCATTGCAGGATTATTTATATGATGCCATATTTATGTGAAATGCCTAAAGCTTTGTTCTGGAGGAAGGGAAATGAGGGTAACATAGAAAATATTTGGTTTAATCTTGACTACTGAAAAAGCTCCTATTTATAAGTCCAATTAAGCACTGAGATAATTGCCTAAAAGGCGTCTCAATGAAAGTTAGAGGTAATATAACCAGATGAGGGAAAACAAAATGGATAAGAAACAAGACATAAACTCAGGATGGCCAGGATGATTAGCAAAATTGTTCCACGGAAATTCCAGGTTGTTGCCTGGTATAAGAATCTAGAAATTTTCTGATAAGAAATTGAAAAATGTCACTGGCCGGAGTAAGCACAGCAGTAGGTTTTTGCCTTGCATGCAGACAACCCTGAACTGACTTGAATTTGATTCTTGGCATCTCATGTGGTCCCTGAGCCTGCCAGGAGCAATCTCCGAGCACAGAGCCAGGAGTAACCCTTGAGTGCTGCCAGGTGTGGCCCAGAATCAAATAAATAAATAAACAAATTAATAAACCTTGAAAAAAATCATATTACTAAAACAAGATTAAAATGGGAAAGTTCTAGGTCCCGGGAGATAGCATGGAGGTAACGCATTTGCCTTTCATGCAAAAGGTTCGAATCCCGGTGCCCCATATGGTCCCCCGTGCCTGCCAGGAGCAATTTCTGAGCATGGAGCCAGGAGTAACCTCTGAGCACTGCCGGGTGTGACCCAAAAACCACAAAAACAAACAAACAAAAAAAATGGGAAAGTTCTAAGGAAAAGACTTGAATTATAAGAATCTTTATGAAGAAATATGCAAGTTTTATGTACAGAAGTAAGCAACAACCAAAATAGCTTAACAGTATTAATATCTACTTACATATTTTGTTATTTATTGTCTGATAAAAATTATAGAAGAAAAATTGATAGATAGAAGAGTATGTTCACATCCTCATTTCTGAGCCTTGAGAAATTTTTTAAAAATCTGAAAACATTGAAAATTTAATCTCTAAGCGCAATTCAAATTTCAAAGTCCTCCCACATAATGTGTATAAGTTTTTCATCTTGCATTTGCCCATTATACATTTGAATATGGTAAAAATATTCCATGTTCTTTACGCCTAATTTATTTGACTTGAATTAAAGTAAATATTTGAAGAACATTTGGCAGAAAATGTAATATATCAATAGGGATCCCTGCATACTGTGAATAGAAACCACATTGGGGACTGGAAAGGTAAATAGTTAAGGTAGGTATAGTAGATAAAACCTTGAATGCAGCTGATCCAGATTAGAAATCTAATACCACATATGGTTTCCCAAGTATCACCAGGATGACCCTTGAGTACAGAGCCAGAATAAGAATTGAACAGTAAAGGCTGTGGCCCCAAATCCCCACATACATACAGACACACACACACACACACACACACACACACACACACACACACACAAAGAAATCACATTGAATTGGATTCACTACTATAAAATATCAGTGTCTTTTGTTGTTTGTTTGTGTTTTGGGGCCACACCTTAGGGCACTCAGGGGTTATACTCCTGGCTCTTTACTCAAAAATTGCCCCAGGGAAGCTTAGGGGGATCATATGGGATGCTGAGGATTGAACCTAAGTCCATTTCAGGGTTGGCTTCCTGCAAGGTAAATGCCCTACTGCTGTGATATCACTCCATCTCAAAATGTCAGTTTCTTATAGACCCTGGCTCCATTTGTAATGATGGAGTAATCAAGAGAATGCCTCTGGTGTGAGTTTCCATAAGATTAACTGAAGAAAATTGTCATGGTTTCTTAGTTCATTTACCTAAAAAAATTGACTGATTTGCAAGAGACTCATTATGAAGGACAGTAGAAATAATAAATTTTTAAAGAAGCATTAATGTTTTAGGTGAATTAAAAAATCTTTAAATAGTAAATAAACATGGAATGTAAGGGAATCATTGGCAGAATATCTGTCAAGTTCTGTTCATATCTTCCTGCCACTACTGGTCACTAATGATAGATAGATCTGTAGTAAAGACTAGATAAACAACCCAGACAAGTATGGAACTATAACAGCAAAGAGATTTTTCCTGGTCAGAGATAATTGAATGAATATGAATACTATAAAAAATTAATTCATAATTACTATCAATTGTATTAAATAAGATTAGTGCCTCAATTTTGAGATTTTCCACCGGGAATGAAAACGTGTGAATTCAATGGTCTGAGTAGATCACGAAACTTAGGTTTTTGACAGAAAGTACTAAGTTTTATGGTATTTGCCAGACAGTGGTAAACTTTATGGTGTTTGCTAGACCACTGCGCACAATGTGCCAGCTTTAATAATGTTCCTATAAAAATTTAAAACTTTATGATTAAACTAGAGAGTGATAGGACTCAAAGTACTTGCAGCAACATTGCAGCTGTAAATGAGAGTTTATGAAAGAAGTGATTTGTGACTGTTGCATTACAGAGCTTGGACTATTGTTAGTATAGATGGGATGGAATGAGATATATCTAAGTAAATTCAACAAGTTCGTTTGAAACCTGGGAAATTAGAAAGTTGTATTCTGAATTGCAAGTTAGATGAATTCAGGCTTACAGATTTCATGACCCACAAATTAAAATGTTACCTTAATGATTAATAGTAGATTAAAAAAAAACCTATAATAGGGGCCAGAGTAGTGACAGAGTGATAAGGTGTTTGCCTTGCACATGGCTGACATAGGACAGATCATTGCTCAATCCCCCAGTGTCCCACATGTCCCCCAAATCAGGAGCTATTTCTGAGTGCATAGCCAGGAGTAACCTCTGAGAGTCACCTGGTGTGGTCCCCTAATCTTCTCCCAAAACTATAATAAATTGTGTCTTCAGGCAGAGGTTGACAACTTAATTCATGCAACAAACTTAAGAGATATTGCTACTTGGTAATCTATTTAGCTAATTATTCCCTTATCGTTCTTATTTTGGAAATAATATAAGACCAGTTGTATAAAGTACAATAGAAAATATATCAAATTTCATATTTCTCACAATCTCTGAGTTGTCTTTGTATTCTGGTAATTACTTCTCTTGCAGTGCAGAAGCTTTTTAAATTGAGGTAGTCCTGTTAGTTTAACTTTACTTGGTCAAGTGCATTGAATTATTAAGGATCCCTATAGATTATAGGATACTATTTAAAAGCCTCAAAGGATACTATTTTTATCTTCTTCAATATAATTTATGGACTCAGGGTTAATTGAAAGATCTTTAATACTTTTTGAATTGGCTTTTATGTATGTTATGAGATAGAAGAACTCTTTTAAAAAATATGTGTTTTTTTCCCCTCTACATTGCTAAGGATGGAGCAAAGCTCTCCTCCACTTATTACTCTTATTAAGAATAGCTGCCACATCATGGGACCAGAGCAATAGTACAGTGGAAGGGCATTTGCCTTACACACAGCCGACCCGACCCTGGACAGACGATGGTTCGAATTTCATATAGTTCCCCAAGCCAGGATTGATTTCTGAGGGTCACTGGGTGTGGTCCAAAGAAACAAAGCAAAACAAACAAAAAAAGAGTAGCTGCCACATCAAAATTAAAACAGAAACAAAAGTAAGTGTTTGGGGCTGAAGCAATAGTATATGAAGTAGGGCTTTTGCTTTTTTTTTTTTTTTTTTTTTTTTTTTTGCATTACAGGTGACTGAGGCAAATTCAATCTATTTGCCATATGGTCTCCCTATCTCTGCCTGGATCTGATTCCTGATGACAGATCCAGAAAATAATCCTGAACACTCCAAGGTCTGGCCCAAAAGGAAAATCAAAAAAAGTGTTTAGCACAGAGGGTGGGGTGTTTGCCTTTCACATGGTCGACCTGAGCTCAATGCCTAGCATCAAATATGAACCTCAAGCCTGCAAGGAATAATTTCTGAACACAGAACAGAAGTAACCCTAGAGTGCTGCTGTGTGGCACAAAAACAAAACAAACAAACAAACAAAAACAAAGCAAACAAACAAAAATATCGGGAAACAACTTAATGTCCATAAACAAATAAAGTAACTATGGGATCTGACAATAGAATCTGATTCAGATATTAAAAAATATATATGTGATAATGCCATTTTCTCACTATGTGGATAGAACTGGATGAACTTATGCTGAATAAAGAAAACCAAAAGAAGAGGGATAGATATAGAAGCATTTCTCTCATATGAAGGAAAAAATTCAGTAATGGAGAGTTCTCAGTAAACTTAGAATTGAGTATCATACAACAATTTCATTTCTGGGCAACTCCAAAACATAAAATAGTCATTCAAAAGGACATATTCACACCATTATTCATTGTTCCACTTAGTGCGATAGCTAAGATATGGAATTAATTTAGGTGTTGAATTTTGATGAATGGATTGTGATTTAGTAATATATATGCACAATAGAATACTATGTATTATTTATAACTTATGGAGGAGGCAATCCAGAGACTGAGGGTTACTGTTGACAATATTCCTAAAAGACATATTCTAGTAAGGGACAAATAAATTGTATGGGTCATATGTCAGGGGGTGTTAATGAGATAAATATTTTTGGTTTTTAATTTCCTAAAGAACATAGAAAACATCATTGAAGCAAATTTATGGTTTTATTTTGGGTTTCCTGAAGCCCATATCCTTAATGATGTGACCCAATAATGGACCTCAAAACACCATGTACTGTGATGTACATACACACACACACAATATCCATATAGTCTATAAAGCACTTAGTTACAACATTTGAGGAGGCAGGGGTTTTGTAATGATAAACAGCATATTAGGGGCCAAAGCAATAGCACAGCAGTAGGGCATTTTCCTTGCACACAATCAATCCAGAACTGACCCCGATTTGATCCCAACATCTCATAAGGTCCCATGAGACTGTCAGGAGTGATTTCTGAGAGCAGAGCCATGAGAATCCCCAGAGCACCACACATAAAAGAAGAAGAAAAAAAAATCTAAGATTAGACTAGGTCTCATAGCTCTGTATGAATAAACTTGGGGGAAGTTTTGTATCTCTTTTCAATAATTTGAAAATGTAGGGACTGGAACGATATCACAACTGTAGGTATTTGCCTTACATGCTACTGACCCAGTATAGACCTGGGTTTGATTGCCAACATCCCATGTGGTCCCTGAACTTGCCAGGGCCAATTTCTGAGTGTAGATTAGGAGTAACCCTTGAGCACTGTTGAGTGTGGCCCCCCAAAACAAATAATAATAATAATAATTTGAAGATGTACAAGCAATTTGAATATGAACAAGTAATTCCAAGTAGCAATTAGAAATTACAGGAATAAAAACTAAGCCTGTTGTAACTTTGTATTCCAGGGCTTTCCTTGGAGCAGGCATTTGTTCAGGTTCTGGCTGAATCATGATTTTATATAATTTGTTCAGTTGTCACAGTCTAGCTTTCATGTCTCCAGATTGAATGTCCTCACCTAGTTTCATTAGATTTCATTTGGACTGTGGCTCTTATTTGGTATTCATGAATATTATTGATTTTAAATTCATGAAAAGCCTTTCTCAACACCTTCTCACAGTACAGTGCTAGTGGAAATAAGAAGATATGATTTTACTATTGAATTCCAATAAGTCTCAGAACAAAATATCTTGAGTCTATGTAAAGTCACTCCACGTATGTATCTGCAACCCCAGGTGAACTAGTTTAAAGCAGAAACACTGCACAACGTTATCCAGACCACGCTGAGGGTGACACTCGTGCAGTCTGGCTGTCTCCTACTTCAGAGACAGCTGTCTGTCAGAACTGTCTTTTCTAAAAAAAAAAACAAAAACAAAACTTTTATAAACTTTTATTGATTCATTGATTGATTAGTTTCTGGGTCATATTCAATGGCACTCAGAGGTTGCTTCTTGCTCTGCACTCAGAAATCACCTCTGGCAGGCTCGAGGGACCATATGGGGGAATGCCAAGAATCAAACCTGGTCCCTCCCAGGTCAGCCACATGCAAGGCAAACGCCCTACCATTGTGCTATTTCTCGGGCCCCCAGAACTGTCTTTTTTATTGAGTACAGAGACTACCCCTAGGTGGGGGGAGTAAGGACAGAGTAGGACAGATGTCTCAGGGTATCCTGAACCTGTCCTGTCCAGCTTTACATGCAAGACAATCTTTGTTTTGGAGTAAAACCAAGTTGTAAACAAACAGATACAAAGGAATCAGGTATGATCTTTGTTTGGGTAAAATAAGGTATAATCTCATACATTTATTTAATGTTTGCAGGTGGCATGGTACTATATTTAGAAAACCCTAAAGACTCTACTAAAAAGCTTGTAGAAAATTAAATTTATATAGCAAAGTGGCAGGTTACAAAATTAACACACACAAATCAATGACCTTCTTATATACAAACAATGATAGAGAAGAAATGGACATTAAAAATCAATCCTATTCACATTAGTGCACACAAACTCAAATAAATAACTTGGAGTCAACTTAACTAAAGAGGTGAAAGACCTATAAAAAAAACTCTAAAAACACTGCTTCAAGAAATAAAAGAAGACACAAGAAAATAGTGACACATACACTGTTCATCAATTGGGTGGATTAACATCATTAAAATAGCAATACTCCCCAAGCATTGTATGGATTTAATGCAATTCATTAAAGATACCCATGTCATTCTTCAAATAAGTGGATCAAATACTCCTGAAATTCATTTGGAGCAATAAACACCCACAGATAGGTAAAGAATCCTTAGGAAAAAGATGGGAAGCATCACCTTATCCAATTTTAAATTGTACTACAAAGCAATAATCATTAAAATACCATGACATTGGAATAAAGATAGACACTCAGATCAGTGGAATAGTCTTGAGTATTCAGAGACTGGTCCCAGTCATACAAACACATACAATCAATTAATCTTTGATAATGAGGCAAGAAACACAAAATGGAGCAAGAAAAGCCTCTCTTGCAAGAAAAGCCTCTTCAACATATGTAAAATACTTCATGACAATGAGACTAAAGGCATCTTCAAGGAGGAAAGAGCATTGTCTAAACAAGTGGTAATGGAGATAAACAGATAGGACTATATTAAATTGAGAAGCTTCTGCACCTCAAAGGAAATAGTGACAAGGAAATAAAGACCACCCACAGAATGAGAGAGACTATTCACTCAATACCCATCAGATAAGGGAATAATATCTAAGATATACAAGGTACTAAAAGGACTTAACAAGAAAAGAAAACATTTAACCCCATCAAAAATGGGGAGAAAAAATGAATAGACAATTCCTCAAAGAAAAAGTACAGATGGTTAAAAGGCACATGAAAAAGTGCTCCATATCACTAATCATCAGGGAGATGCAAATCAGAACAACAATGATGTACCTATCTCACACCACAAAGAAAGCACACATCACAGAGAACAAGAACAATCAGTGCTGGTGGGAATGTAGGGAGAAAGGAACTCTATTCTCTGCTGGTACGAATGCCATCTAGTCCAGCCCTTATGGAAAGCAATATGGAGATTCCTCAAAAAAACTGGAAACTGAGCTCC
>PVKC010005201.1:0-33735 GCA_004027635.1 Crocidura indochinensis | reverse complement strand
TAAGTTTTCAGAGGCTGAAAACTTGGAAGGTAGTTAAAAATTAATATAAATCCATGCTAGAATTTATTTTATTAATATTGTTTATGGAATTAGCATTTATTAACAATAACAATTTGACCATATTTGAATCCTTATTGTCTTAAGGATAATCATGCATGATTAAATAAATATATACCAAATATTTTGATATGAATGAATAACCTTAATTAACTTCATTAGCTATTGTGCAATTGCCATCTCTGTTTTTAGTCTTTGTTCTTTTTCTTCCCCTCTTGGGATATCAAAACTATGATGCATTTAGGCAGAAAGTTGAATAAAAGCAATATGAAAGTACTTTTTCTTAACCTCATGCCTTTAGTAATTCACTAGACAGCACAAGTCACCTAGAGTCTAACTCGGGTTCAAGCAATGGAGAATGAAGTTCACTGAGAATAGCGGCACCACATCTCAAAAGGCTGTGCATATAGTATAGTGGTGATTTGGAACCATTAGGGATTGACTACATTAATTTGTTGATTGCCATATTTTCATACTCAACGATTCATAGCAGACATTCAATAATAATAAGCTTGTGGTTTAACAGACTGATTGAATGAATACTGCAAAAAGTAGGGATTCATATTTCAAATTAAAGAGTAACTTTGTATGATTACTTTTCTTCTTTTAAAACTTGCTGCCTTGAAATAGTAATATGCTTAACTGTTACTTTAAGTTATTCCTGTTCATTCTTATTTGATCTTAAGAAATGCAGTAAAATGTGTGTATATATATATATATATATATTTTATCAAGGCAAGCTATTAAAAATAGAATACTTAACAGACTTTTACAGGTTAGAGGTTTTAAACATTCAGATGATGAAAAAGAAACAGCACAGCATTTTGTAAGTAAGGGTAAAAATGGAATATATAGTATCAACAGGAAGATATTTTTTCCCCTAGAAGAAGAACAGATAGGACGGCATATGCTTTTCTAAATGTGGCTTCTTGGTGCTGAGTATAACTAGCACACTAGTAGCAATTAGATGACTCAGCTTTGAAAATGCTCCTTAACTACACTAAGCAAAGTCAAGAGGTATTATAATAAAAACACAAAGAAAACTTTAGTTAAGACAATGAATGGATTTGTTTAGTTTTTTTTTCACCTCAGTTCTGGGGAAAGTTTTATTAACGCAAAAAAAAAAAAGTGGGGGGAGGTGTTTGAAGAGTCAAGATAGATTTTACTTTTCCTCTTTATTATGTGGTCAAAAAAAATGAAAGAGAACCTAGCATCTCTCAAAGAAGCAACAGCTGGTTTATTGAGCAGTTCTCAAAGTTTCAAAGAAGTTACTTAATAATATGAACCCAAATTTTCTTTGTGTAACTAGTATTGTCAGAGTTGTTCATTTGCAATCTTCATATAGAAAGCATTAATGTTCTTAGACATATGAAAGCTGCCAGGAGCACCATAGTTCTTGATTCTTTGATTTGGCATCACAGATTTGGTTGCAATTAGCCTGTTTCCTACTTCACTCTACTCATAATCGCTTGATTCTTTTATGTCAATCAGTTCATCTGCCTGGAGGTCAAAATGGAACCAGTTTCTAATCAAGGCCAATGGCATCTATGATGGCATTCAGGCACCATGTTTTATGTCAAGTAGCATCTATCACGCCTCTACTTGTCGAAAAGAAAATTAAATTAGAAGAAATACAAATCTCTATTTTGCCAGATTAAAGGTCTAAATCTTCCTTAGGCTTCGCCTGACACAATTTTGACTTGTGAGAGACTCAGTGTTCTTATCCGTCATCTGGAGAGCACATGCTTGTCTCCCTGGGTCATTTTTCTTCAGATTCACTTGTTTTGCAAGTACTATAGGGTAGATAATCTAGATATCCTTTGGGGTGTTAATTAAGAAAAGTGTCCAAAATTAATCAACAGATTCATTAGGGCGAAGGGGAACTGTCTGAAGACCTTGGAATAGAGCTTGTTTCTGTAAAACTTGAGCCTTTGGCTATTGAGGAAAATCATACAAGTGTACAGACAGAAATGTGACATAAAAATTCATATACATAAACAAGTATACACTCATTTTTCCTGTCAGCTTGTCGGCTTGGATTACAAAGGTTGATTTGCTATCAGCATTGTAGATTCTGGTCATTTGAAAAGCATCACATGGTCAAAGTTTTAGAACAATAGTATAAAGAAAGCAATGAACATGTAATGTTTTTAAGTCTTAGCTGAGCAGATTACTTCTATTTTTACATTTTGGAACTCTCCCAACAACTTAAGAAACAATTAGATATAATAAAAATAAGAATATTTATTTTATCTACAATTGAATATTAGCAATGTGTGGGAATTTGACTAGAAGGTATATTTTTATTATAACTTCATTTCATTGATCTTTATATTTTTGAATGGATTTAAAGTATATTTTTATAGATTGTATTAAAATAACTACGATAGCAAATTTTTAATTTAATTTAATTTTTATATTTTTTCTTTGGAGCATATAGCAGTGCTCAGGGCTTACTCTTATCAGGGATTCTGAAACCTGTGACCTCAGAGTTCAAAACTCAATCAATTGCATGTAAGGTAATCACAATAGTATTTTTTAAGTACCTTACTTCTGAATTGTAAATTTTAAAAATTTACAAATCTCAATTGCAAATTTAATAAGCTTTGTTTTATTTGCAGTCTTATAGCATGAATAATAATATCTTTCAACTTGTCTCTTATTAACTCGCAATTCATCAGTAATATTTACTGCCAATAAAAAAAGTGATAAAAATTCATTATTTAACTCATTTTCAATATCTCTTCTAAAGTGCAGAAATTAAGATACAGGTACCTATGTAGATACTTTGCATTTCAAATGGTGTTTATGATATGTATTCTGAGAATGTTTATTTTTATAATGATGTGTGGATCCTCCAAACCTAGACCTACCTATACTGGGTAAAAAATAAAGTTTTTAATGAATAACTTTTGGATCTCAATTTATAAATATAAATACATATACATATGTTTTGTATAATTATATAAATGTATATAGAATTATGTTACTTATATATAAACATGTAACCCTTTACATGAGTTAAGTAGTTCAGTTTTTGTAAGTTCTTATGTTGATATATGGCAGCTGGACTTGGAAATGCCCTTGGAAAACCCCACTGTAATGACAGTTGAACCTGGACAGGCCCTTGGACATACCCTGGACATGCCCTTGTCATACTGGGTATACAATTGAAAACTTGGACCTTTACAAGGTGGTGGAAGAATAATGATCAGAGAAGAGCCTGTGGGTGTAAGATATAAAATGTAGGAGAGATACTGTCTGTTTTGCATCTATTCCTTTCTCTTTCTTTCTTGAACCCAGGTCTCCACTGACTTCCTCTTGACAGTGAATTTCCATCTATCTCTCCCTCTCTCTCAGAAAACTCTGAGTGGTAACGACAGGTCTCAGACTCCAGGAGGAATAAAAAGTATGCTTGGTCTCTCTTTCTCTCTTCTCTCTCTCAGTCCTCGGTGGGCTGTTGCTACATGTTGGCCTCCCTTTGTGGGCACGGGGCCCCATCTGGCATTCAGGCTCCATGGGCCCTATGAGCCTTGCAGGCAACCTTGGGTCTCTTTAGACTGCAGCCCTGCAGCCCTGGCTGACTTGCACATTTGCAGCTGATCAGCAGGTGAACTTGCAGCTTACTGAAGTAACCTGCAGAAGCCTGGCAACACTGAAGCTTACTGCAGTAAAAAAAATTCTACAAATCCTACACTATTACAATGACAAAGTAGCAAGTCTAACGTGTATAATATTTCCATTTAGAGATGGGTAATGAACATAAAACTCAAAACATATACTGCAGAATATATTGAAGAACTAGGAAATTGTGTTTGTCAGAAACCCTTATATTTGTATTGGCCCATAGGATTTCTAGATTTGGGAAGAATACAGATTTTGAAAAGAGAACCAGAAAGTTAAATGCCATAGTTCCCTTGTGCCTAGATGGCCCAATAAAATGGTAACCAATTCTTATCTGAGTTGGCTGACCTTCCTTTTGCATTGTAGATGTAACTTGAGATGAAAAATGTTTTTAATGCAATGTTAAGTATTTCTTTTAAATAGAGTGAAAAATTACTGAAAATTAGACTTTTGTAGTGTTACATCTCTTAGTTTGATCTGTAACCCAAGACTACAGTTTTTTTCAAATTGTATAATATAGTTTTATCAAGTCTTTTTACATTTTATTGTGAAATTTTCTAAAAGTTAGATAGTATTCATTAAAAATATATAATTGTTGAATAGGAGAGATTTTTTTTTTGTTAAATCTCTTCGTTAAGTGTTTTTGCTAAATTTAGATTTAAATGAACTGGAATCTTCTACAGGCTAGAGGCGCAGGTTCAAACCCTGGCACCACACTGATCTCGAACACCTCCAGGTATGACCTCTCAAAACTGACTACAATAGCCTTCCAGAACCAATGTGTTTGAGCCTTGAACCAAATATATATGTTTATATATACATATAAAATCATTTAAAAGAACAAGGGTTTTTTATATTTTTTCAAATGTATAAAATCTTTATTTAAGCACCATGATTACAAGCATGATTGTAGTTGGGTTTCAGTCATAAACAAAACACCTCCCTTCACCAATGCAACATTCCTACCACCATGACCCCATCCCTCTTCCCAACCTTTGCTTTTATTAAGAACGAGGGTTTTTAAAAAACATATTTTAAATATAATTACATTTATTTTAGCAGTAAAATGCCATTGAACTTTATCTTAGTAAATTAATTTAATAACCAGGCTAACCAATTAATTTGGGGGTATAACTAACATGGTACAACTATGGAAAAGACTTACCAATGAAATACAATGCAACTAAAAAAAACAGTTTAAATATTTTAAAGAAAAGCACTTAGTAGACTTACAAATAAGAAACATTTTGTGTGTGTGTGTGTGGGGAGAAATTGTCACTTTATAAGAGAATACTCAGTAAGGGTTATAGCTGTTAAGGGAATATATACAAGATATTCAAAAGATATATATGTCCCTTTTATGTCTCTGAATAGTTGGGGTCGTGTTAAATCTGGTGCATCACTCTGGTCTGTGGTTTGGCTTGTGCAGTCTGAAAACTGGCTGGCTGGCAATGGGCGCATATCAGGGAAAATTATTTGTGCCCTGACTTCTCAGAAACTGAATTTCTTAGTAAGCAAAGGCCCACAATGAAGGAAGGAGAAGGGAAGAAGGCCTCTGAGAGTAGATCAAGAGCAACAAAGTATTGGGATCTTCTTAGGCTGAGAGTACGGTTTGGCAGTTGAATTTGTGTGGGGATAATTATCTGCTTCTTGAGGAGCCAAGAATTGAAGGAAAAAGGTTAAATATGGGGTAATGGTGGTTGGGGGGTGAGGGAGTAAAGGACTACACATGAGTTTGTATGGGATAGTCAAGCGCAGAATATAATATGGACATTCTGCATCTGCAAAACATACATTAATTATAGAAAATCCTATTGATTAATATCATACCACCATACCGCCCCCGTGCAGTTTTGAGAATGGAGACCAGTGAGAAAGTTGCTGGTGATTGCACCAGCCCACCTCTCTTTAGATTCTCCCTGGCACCTATCTTTCTGGCGACCTGTACCAGCACCTAAGCATATCCCTGGAGTCAGGGAGGAAGGAAGGAGATGGCTGGAAGCTTCCCTGGCCTCCCAGCATACCCAAAGCTAGGGAGAGGGCTTTTGGCTTGGGTTCTCCTCACACCCCATGCCGGCCAGCCAGAGATAGCCTCCAGAACAAAAAAGGATTCTGTGTAGAACCAAAAGCTAGAAATCTGCCCTCTCCTTTCCTAATCTCTTCCCCCATGTGCTGGGTGCGGGCAGGGGTCCTGAGGTCCCCTCTAGAGTCCTCCCCAGAACACATCTTTCTGGCGGCCTGGGCCAATGCCCAGGCATGCCCCTGGAGTCCTGGAGGAAGTGGGGAGATGACTGGGAGCCTCCCTGGCCTCCCAGCACCCCACAAGTTAGGGAGAGGGCCTTTGGCCTGGGGTCTCCCCACAACCCATGCTGGCTGGCCAGAGCTAGCCAACAGAACAAAAAAAGATTCAGTGTGGAACCGGAGGAACATTATTTTGATTTGAAATTTTATATTATTGATTTAAAACGAAGAACTATTTTATGCTGGCATTTTTTTTGTTTGTTTGTTTTTTGGGTCACACCCGGCAGTGCTCAGGGTTTACTCCTGGCTCCATGCTCAGAAATTGCTCCTGGCAGGCACGGGGGACCATATGGGGCACCGGGATTCGAACCGATGACCTTTAGCATGAAAGGCAAACACCTTACCTCCAAGCTATCTCCCGGGCCCCAATATGCTGGCATTTTTAATGTAAAATATAAAATAAGTTTAGTTGGTGATCTTTTACATTTGATAAAATAATAACTGTATATTGTGATGTTGGGACAGTGAGTCAGTTACATGCAAAAAAGCAAACTCAGACCTCCATCTAAAACCATGTACAAAGGTCAAATCCAAATTGATTAAAGACCTTGATATCAGACCTGGAATCATAAGATACATAGAAGAACATGTAAGTAAAACACTCCATGACATTAAGATCAAATGCATCTTCAAGAAGGAAGCAGCACTGTCCAAACAAGTGGAAGAGGGGATAAAAATATGGGACTATATTAAACTGAGAAACTTCTGCACTTCAAAGGAAATAGTGACTAGGATACAAAGGTCACCCACAAAATGGAAGAATACCAATCAGATAAGGGGCTGATATCTAAGATATACAAGATACAGACAGAACTTAACAACAACAACAAAAAATGAAAAGAAATGAACAGACACTTCCTTAAAGAAGAAATATAAATGGCCAAAAGACACATGAAAAAATGCTCCACATTACTAATCAGAACAAAATCAAAACAACAATGAGGTACCATCTCACACCACAGAGACTCACACACATCACAAAGAACAAGAACAATTAGTTCTGGCAGGGAAGTGCAGTGAAAGAAACTCTCATTCACTGCTGAGGGGAATGCAGTCTAGTCCATCCCTTGTGGAAAACAACATAGATTCCTCAAAAAATTTGGAAATTGCGCTCCCATATGATCCAGCAATACTACTCCTAGGGATATACCCTAACAGGGGTCTTCAAACTTTTTAAACAGGGAGCCAGTTCAGATCGTTGGAGGCCGGACTATAGTAAAAACAAAAACTATGAACAAATTCCTATGCACACTGCATATATCTTATTTTGAAGTGAAGAAACAAAATGGGAACAAATACAGTATGTGGCCCGTGGGCCGTAGTTTGAGGACCACTGCTAGAAACACAAAAACACAATACAAAAATGCCTTCTGCTCACCTAGTTTCATTAAAGCGTTATTTACAATAGCCAGAATATAACAACTCAACTGCTTGACAACAGATGAGTGGCTAAAGAAACTGTAGTACATATATACAATGGAATACTATGCAGCTGTTAGGAAAAATGATGTCATGAAATTTTCCTATATATGGATGGACATGGAAACTATTATGTTGAGTAAATAAGTCAGAGGGAGAGAGATAGACACAGAATATTTTTACTCATCTGTGAGTTTTAAGAAACTTAAAAGATATTACTGTAATCATACACAGAAACAATAGAGATGAGGGTTAGAGGACTGGCTCACAATATGAAGCTTACCACAAAGAGTGGTGAGTCCAGTTAGAGAAATAACTACACTGACAAATATTATGACAATGGTAGTGAGTGAGAAATAGAATGCCTGTATCAAATACAGACAGGAGGTAGGACAAGAGGAAAATGGAGGCATTGGTGGTCAGAATGTTACATTGGTGAAGGGCGGGGGGTGGTTTTTAATGACAGAAACCTACTACTGGGGCCCGGGAGATAGCATGGAGGTAAGGCGTTTGCCTTTCATGCAAAAGGTCATTGGTTTGAATCCCGGTGCCCCATATGGTCCCCCGTGCCTGCCAGGAGCGACTTCTGAGCGAATAGCCAGGAGTAACCCCTGAGCGTCACCGGGTGTGGCCCAAAAATAAAAAAAAAAAACAAATATTTAAAGAGATAAAAAAGATTTTTATTAGTAATCAGTAAATATTTAAAAGTTTAATGTGGTGAATCAATTTTAGAACAATAATTTTAAATGGAGGAGAACATCTAAGTACAATTTTTATCCTGGATACCGAACACAATGAAAATATAAATGACATATTTAGATGCTATGTATAATTATTAATAACATATATTTATTATTTACCAAATATGACATTTTGGAGTATTTTTAACTTGAAACCACTGACTTTCATAGTCTTAAACAGATATCATTGACGTTTTTTACAGGAGCAGTAATAAAAGTTCATAAATCTCGTGCCACAGTTTCAAAGAAAAATGACAATGCATTAAAGAAATTTTGATATTTTTCTCCCTTTGCCCTCTCTCCCTCATACTCTCAAACCAAATTTCTCGTGATCCATTAAAACACTAAGGTTCTAAGATTACACTGGCAGTACATGAAAATCCAAGGCTGTAAATTGTGATATCACATGTATCTACAAAACATTTATATTACAATATAAATGTATACAGAGAAATACAATAATCCGTAAATTGCAAACAGAGATGACTTGTGTTTCTTATAATATTCCTGAAAGACTTTATCTTTTATTTTAACTGTAATGAAGATATTGTATTTGGACATTTAAAAGTCATGTTAATGTAGGAATATCTAGTATTCATAGACTACATTTAAAATTGAGACTGAGAAGTCAGATGTTTACTTAATATTAGATTTTTGATGCTTTTGCCAAAATATTTCAAGTTGTGGGGCTGAGAGATAGCACAGTGGTAGGGCATTTGCCTTGCGTGCAGCAGATCCAAGATGGATGGTGGTTCAAATCCTGGCATCATATATAGTCTCCCCATCCTGCCAGAAGCAATTTCTGAGAGCAGAGCCAGGAGTGACCCCTGAATTTTGTTACCTGAAAACCAAAAAATAAATATATATTTTAAGTTAAATTATCAAATTATTTATTTTGGGGGTTATTTGGGCTACCCCAGAGACTATACTCAAGAAGTATGTGTACTCTTGGCTCAATTTCCATATATCAGTCTTGTCAGCATTTGAAGTTCTTAGGATAGAAGTGGGGTCAGCTGTATGAAAGCTGTATGAAATGTATTAAATTACTTTTAACTCCTGTACTATCTTTCTAGTCCTAATTTTTAGAAAAACTTAGGTAGAGAATTCACAGCAACTTGAATGACTACCATAAGATAATAAATTTAAAAATCTAATTTATGGTTTTATTTGTAGCAATACCTACGGCTGGCTAGAATATATTTCTGGCTTTGTGTCAGAGATCCCTCCTGACAGTGCTCTGAGGACCATGAGCAATCCCAGGAATGGGAACATGGTTGGCTTTAGGCAGGCCATGTGCCTTAACCCCTATAATATATCTCTGTCCCAGAGAATAAATCTTTTTTTTTTTTTTTTTTTTGAGTTGAGATGTGGAGGTGGAGGTAAGACCATACCTGGTGATGCTTTGGAGTTCAGGAAAGACTGTTGGCAGTGTTTGGGTATCCTTAATTCCTTTAATATCTATCTAGCAAATAGATTACCTTTTTTTTATTTTTGTTTTGGGTCACGTCCACATGTGTTAGGTTATAACATTCAGTGATGAATCCAATTGAACAAAGGTGAGCTACATATAAGGTAAGCACAAATATAAAAATGTTTAATGCTGCTCAATAAATGACCAAATCACCAATAAAAAATGAACTTATGTTCAGCACAGAAGTGGCTGATAATTAGCACATAAAATGAGTATTAATTTAAGCACATATGTCCTCACTATCATCTTATTTTCTCAAATGACTCATGTTTTGCATTTTATAGAACAAAATTCTGCAAGCTATTTTTAAAGTTGCAATATTCTGTATGCTCAAAAGCTATGTTAGCTTAGACAAATTAAGAAGTAGATTCACCAGACTATGACAAAAATTATAATTTTGTAAAAATTTCAGAAATGTGTGACCCATGTTTACTTTCTAACTAAGGCTTGAACTATTATGCTAACTAGTGAGTATTTTAGGATTGTTAAGATTTATAGCTCAAAAATACTGGTATACTAGATACCATGGATATGTAAATTGTCCTTTCCAACTGCATTTCTGAAGTTATTCTTTAAAATTATTATGAAAGTTGTTAATGCATAAACATAAAATTTATATTACTCTGATTTTACCTTGAAGATTCATCATCTTATGTACATGGCTGCATGTAAATATACATAAAATATATTTATTATATATACTTGTATATATGATATTGTATATCAGAATCATATAATCTTACAAAGAATACTTTGTAGTTAAAAATAAGAAAAATAAAGTTTCAGTAACTGTATTAATAATATGATTAATAAGGTACTGTTAAAGCTTAACAAAGGTAGGTTGGAGTGATAGTACAGTGGATCGTCCACTTTGCATGTGAACAACCCAAGTTCAATTTCCAACAACACATATGGTTCTCCAAAGACAGGCAGAAGTAGTTCCTAAGTACAGAGCCAAGAGTAAATCCAGAGCAAAACTGGGTGTAACCAAAAAAAAAAAAATAAAAATAAAAATAAAACAAAGCAAAATAAGAGAAACAAAATCAAATATCGGAGAAAAATAAAATTATCAAAATAAATTTTTTGCCACACCTTGTGATGATCAGAACTTATTCCTGGCTCTGCACTCAGGAGTCATTCTTGGTGGTGTTCAGTGGACCATATGGGATGCTGCGATAAACTTGGTTCAGCAGTGCATGAAATAATTGCCATATCTACAATACTATCACTCTGACCTCCAAATTCTCAAAAATTCTTAAAAGAAATTCTGTTTTGATTTTCATATTTAACTGTAAAGGAAATTTTTCTGGTATAATTTAAAGTATCAATAATATATTAACCTAAATGAATTTTCAAAAAAATACCAAGGATATGTGATTTAACATGGATCTGAAACAGACATAAAACTTGAAATTCAAGTAAAGGTAAATAGTGAGTCATGCAATTCCATATAATGCATTTGTATTCTCAAACACAAAATAGAAATTGTTGAAAGTGTTAATTTTCAGTGACAGTGATTTTGTATTAAATAAGAATCAATTTGCTTTTTAAAATGAACCATAATTTTTTGATTTGTCTATCTTACTAATGGGCTTAATATATACAGCATAAAAGGTATAAGAAATGCATGTACATAATTTTCAAAATATTCAGAAAAGATGAAGGACATTTGTAGTTTTTATATGACTTAGTCATGGCGAACTTACCTGCACTAAGAAATGTACATTATAAACCATATTCTCAGATTGGCTTGCACTTTTAATAATGAATGAATTTTTGGTTGTTATTGTTTTGGGGCCACATGTGACAGAGCTAAAAGTTTACTCCTGGATCTGCCCTCAGAAATCACTTCTGGCAGGCTTGGGGGACCAAACAAGATGCTAAAGATTAATTGAACCCGGGTTGGCTAGATACAAGGTAAATGTACAATGTGATATGCTATTGCTTTAGCCCCAGTAGCACATGACTGGAACTATTTTTATTTCATGAAAAACAAAAATCAATTAGTTTATCATACTAACTGAAGATTAATATACATGTTGTTTTAAAACTAATCTAAAACAAATTATTACATTCAATATTTCAATATTTATTTGTATTAAATCATGAATGCTTTATAAAAATAGCATCCTATATTGTTTTTTAATTTTAATTGATTTATTTTTGGTTTGGGCCATGCCTACTGGAGCTCAGAAATTATCTTGGGCTCTATATTCAGGACTGACCACTGTAGGGTTTAGAGGACTGCAAATAGTACTGGGTGTTGACTGCATACAAGGCAAGGTATTCTTTCTTGTCTTTATCATTTTTATCATTATATTATTTTTATCATATCTCTGGCCACACCATCACATTATTAAAAATTCTAGTAAGTTCAATGAAAAAATATGGTACTATTTATTGTGCATTTTAATTTAATGATTGGAAAGCTATTGGGAAATTCTCCTGTTAGTGGATTCTTGCTTTTGATGTAAAAATAATTACTCCACTCATTTGGACATGCAAACATTCAGTTTTACTTCTTCAAGTCCAAAAATATCTGGCCTTTTACAATATAAGAAACTCAACTGACTCACATTGTGGAAAGTTCTCAAAGACATACTATGCCACAAGACTTCCTGAGTTGGGTTCAAGCAGTGACAGAAGGCTTCATTCTGCCTCGTGGCCTTATGGGATAAACTAGAAGACAACAATTGCTGTTAAGATGAAAAGTCTAGGGGCCGAAGTGGTGGCGCAAGCAGTAAGGCTTCTGCCTTGCCTGCACTAGCCTAGGATGGACAGCAGTTCTATCCCCCAACCCCCTGGCGTCCCATATGATCCCCCAAACCAGGAGCGATTTCTGAGCACAGCTAGGAGTAACCCCTGAGCATCACCTGTTGTGGCCCCAAAACAAAATAAAAAAGATGAAAAGTCTAGTTCAACTTCCCACCCTCTATGCAAATATGTATTTTGGGAAATGGAGGTTCAAAGGTGTATCCAGAATAATAAAAAGGGATGCTCCATGCTGAAAAAGACTCTTTGTATTAACTCAGTAAATGGTCAGGGTAGCAACTGCATTATGGTTCTAATCATATAAACAAGTAATAAAAAATACCAAAGCAATTGTGACTCAGATGATTATTTGAAATACAAATACATGGGACTTTGCTAGATCATATATGTGTTTGTTTATATATATGTGTGTGTATATATATATACATATATACATATATATAAACACAAAATAACAACCTGAAACTTAGGAAAAACTATTTAGAAGAAGCGACTTAAATTTTCACATATTTTTGTTTCCATGCTTTTCTCCTTGATATACTGACCATAAAATTTTATATTTATGCAAGAAACACTGCTTTCTCCTGTTTAAGTCAAAATGAGTAAACTTAATTTTCATTTCTCCTTTTCACTGATTCCTGCCTTAATCATTCCTGGTAAAGTATACCTTTTCTTCAAAATCCATTTATAATGAAAAATATTATTACTTTAAAAGAGATGAGAATATGGTCATGTAATTTGATTATATTTTAATGACTCTAAGATTAGAAGCAGCTATCAGGAAAATCATGTTTGTGAGTCTATTAACCTTTATGATAAAATGATCACTGTGGCAATTTTTTTAAAAGAGCACTAAAGTTTGGGGCACTGTATTTGATTTGTCAGTTTTTCTTCTGACATTTTCTCCTGGAGAGAAGTAGTGTTTTACTTTAAGCCTTGCAGAGTAATTCCCGTGAAAAACAGTCTGAATGACACATTGTAACTAAACTAACATTTATTGCTTTGTTTGTCGAAAAACAGGTGAGAAAGAAAAAGCAAAGTTTAAATTTATAGCATTATCATGGAAAAAATAGTTTGATTCTTTCCGCAGGGATTGTTACAAGCATTAACTATTAAAATGCTACTATTCTTTCCCCCAGAGAATATTATGTTTTCCAAATGGCGATATTTAAAATCTCTTTGTAGCAATCTCATAAATATGAGTGTAAAAACAATAATCATAAATGTCATGACTTATTTTAATGGTAATCTTTCACCTATAATATGTGAAGATATCAAGTTTGTATTCATACGAAGGTGCTAATTAATGAAGGCGAATCGTTGTCAATTATAGACACATTCAGTGCTGATCTTGTTATGTGAAACTTTCTAATGAAGTCATAGTTTTTACTAATAGTGTTCTTTGTTGTTTATTTTTTTATGATGACAGAGAGATGGAAATTACTTGGGTCCAGTAAGTTATCAAATCACAGGTGATAAGAATGCTGCATTTCCCGTGCATATTCTAATCTCCAGCGAAGATCGTGACCTCCAAGACAAATTCAGGACCTCACCCTTAGTACCTCACTTCAGGGAGTTCCACTTTGAACTTGCACATCAATCATGAATCGCCTGGCCATAAGACTTTTGACTAATTATCTGTGAATAAGAATCATGTTGAACTTTAACTTGCTGTAATAGGATCTGATAGTTTGTGGAAAAGGACAAAAGAACAATCCTTTTTGTCTTTCCCAGGTCATTTCTGTTTGTTGCTATGTCAATAACTCAGTCAGCATGTCCAATGAATTGAAACATTATCAGATTACTTATGGCTCCTATTGTGTGACAGTAATGTCTTCCCTCAAGAGAACTTAGTTTGACTGGACAATATCTTTAATCCCTTAACTTGGCAAACCATGGAGGCAAAAGCATTTTCAAAACTATTGGAGTATACTATATACTCTAATATATACTATCTCTACAATTTATACTATGTAGAAGTTATTCCCAATAACAGAGACTACTTTTTCAAAAATTAGATTTATAACTGTGGTTCTAGAAAGCTTATCTCACTTCAGACAAATGATAGTCTTTTTAGAGGTCATGATGAATACACATTTAGTTTATTCTTTAGGAAGGAGTGTATTCATGTTTCCAGTAAGTTGATCATACCCAGAATAGTTTTCTAAATAATATGTTAAATAGTCACATGCTCACTTTGGACTGTAGTGTTTTGGGGTTTTTTTGCTTGTTTTTGTTTTGATTGTTTTGTGCTATACCTAGCAGTGGTCGGGGATTACTCCTGGCTCTGTGCTCAGAAATCATTCCTGGCAATGTTCGGTGGAAGTTATGAAATGTCAAGGATCGAACCTGGTTCTTCCACATGCAAAGCAAATACCCTGCCAGCCATGCTATTGCTCCATCCCCTTTAGTGTTTCTAATTTTTTTTTTACATAGTTTTATAGCATGTGGTGTTAGTTGCTCTACATTTTCAGTTCCATGACTTACAAATGCACCTTTGCAGCTTAGGGAAAGGACCTGGTTGATAAGAATATCGTTTGAATATCAGCTAATTTACTGTTAAGTTCACTTGCGAAAGAAAGATTCTTTCAGTGCTTGGAAGAATTAAGGACACGTCTAGCCTCATTTCTCCAGGGTTCCTGACTCAACATCCCCTTCTACCCACATTTTGTAGTCTTATTAAAACAGTGACAAAATCTTTTGATTCTGAACTATATAAAAGGTGATGGGGTTGATGGAATTATTGCTAAAGGTGCTGACAACTGTCTCTTCCTGTTTTCTTTTATTTTTTTGTTCTATTGCACATTGGTGGTAGGGAGTAAAACATTAAAGATGACTCGACTAAAGGGTTAAGGTATGCCAGAAGATATTCAGAGAAGTCATATTAAAGGTGGCTGGTAGGGGAGTGAAGAAAATCTCTTTTCCGTCTTGAATAATCTTGTTCCTAAAAGAGACAGGGACAGTAAGGTAATATGAGATTGAAATAGGTATAGAAAATCGGAAGACACACCATTCTTTGATCTGTGCAAAAACAAAGATTGCTAACTACAGAAGACTGACTTTGACGACCATGACTGGGCAGAACTTATCCTGTGACCAATAAGAAAGACCCTAGCCTAGGCTTCGGCCTACTATCTGTACAATAGTCAAGACCTTAAATTCCAGAGGTCTGACAGTGATAACTATGACTAAGCAGAACTTCTGGAAACATAATAAAAGACTCTATCCTAGGCTTCGTCCTAGGATAGGTGCAAGCACCAAGGCCACCAATTACATAAGACTGATTAAAATAGCAGTGATGGAACAGAATTTCTAGAACTGTAAAGAAAGACTCTATCCTAGGCTTCATCCTATGACCTGTGCAAGAACTCTAATTACAGAGGCCTGATTTTATCATCCATAACTGAGCGAAAAGTTTCCTGGCACTATAAAAAGACCTGGAATGTGAAAAAGCATGTACAGAGCCTGTAGTTATTCCCATGACAATATGCTTCTTAGACCAAGAGAACTCACTTTCTAATCTCCCCAAATTTACTGTGCCTATGCAACAAACAAACAAACAAACAAGGGAGTACAATTTTTTTCCTTCTTTTTTTCTTTTTATTTCATGCTTGTGGTTATTTTTTGGTTGTTGTCTTTATTGCTGTGGTACTTTTTTGTAGTCGCTGGTCTCGTTTTTTGTTTGATTTTTGTTTTGTTGTTGTTGTTGTTTTGCTTGTTTCTTTTTTGTTTGTTTCTGTCTTTTTTGTGCTTTTTTGTCTTTTTGTTATGTTTTCCTTCTTTTTTCCCTTTCTTGTTTTTAAATTGATGTTTATAACCTTTTGAACTCCTCCTGGTTTTTGTTTGTTTTTCTTCAAACAGAACCACATAACTTGAGTCATTCTTTTTTTTTTTTTCTTTTTGGGCCACACCCGGTGACGCTCAGGGGTTACTCCTGGCTATTCGCTCAGAAGTCGCTCCTGGCAGGCACGGGGGACCATATGGGGAACCGGGGGATCAAACCAAGGTCCGTCCTAGGTTAGCACAAGGCAAGGCAGGCACCTTACCTCCAGCGCCACCACCCGGTCCCCAGTTTGTCATTCTGTTCTGCATCATAAATTGAGGGAAAAAAGAATGGAGGGTACCAAGATCAAACAGTTGTATGAACATTGAGTAGAAATAAAAAATGATCAGTCTTAAACACCCTATCCAAAGTCAATCACAACAGAATCGATACCCATTCTAAAACTAGCTATACACAGAGGGGACCATTTATACTAGTAGCCTGGGGAGGGCATAAAAGGGGATATGGGATGCATGCTAGGAACAGGGGTGGAGGGAAGACAACACTGGTGGTGGAAATTTTCCTGATTCAATGTCACTATGTTCCTAAACTATTAAGGTGAAAGATTGAAAGATTTGTAATTCACTTTGGTCACAATAAAAATTATTAAAATAAAAAAAGAATGATCACTGTAAAAAAAAAAGAAATTAGAGATATATTTAAAAAATATTATTTTAGGCACCACTGTTTACAAAGTATTAGGGTTTAAATGTAAAACATCTTAACACTATACTCTTTTTTTGGGGGGGGGGGGGTCCACCCGGCAGTGCTCAGGGGTTACTCCTGGCTCCATGCTCAGAAATTGCTCCTGGCAGGCATGGGGGACCATATGGGACACCGGGATTCGAACCGATGGCCTTTTGCATGAAAGGCAAATGCCTTACATCCATGCTATCTCCTGGGCCCCAACACTATAGTCTTTACTAAAGTATCCATTTCCATCCACTGCTGTATGTGTCCTCACCACTCTTTTTCCTATCCCCCATTTCCTTCCTCCCTGTGGTAGCTTGCTTCTGAAGACCAATCCTTAATTTCTTTTGACTTTAGATATTTGTTATTTCCCTACTAAGATTTTGACATCTTGCATAAAAGAGACCATTCTGTGTTTCATTCTCTCCTTCTTATTAGTTTCACTCAGCATGATAATCTCCAGATCCATCCATGTAGCAGAAAATTTTACTTTTTATTCCAACAGTGTGGTATATCATTGTGTATATGTACCATAGTTTATTCTTGGACACTTCGGTTATTTCCATATTTTTCCTATTGTTTATAGTACTTCAATTAGTATTAGAGTGCAAGTTACTCAAATAGTGATTTGAGGTCCTTGAGTAGATGCCTATAAGTGGAATTTATGGGTAATTTTTGGGTCATGATCAGCATTTTCAGGAGAGTCCATATTTTCTAAAATGGTTAAGTTAGTGAATATTTCTGACAGCAGCAGAAACGGGCCCTGTTTGCCCACATCCCCACTAACATTAAGTTGTTGTTCTTTGTGATATATGCTGTTCTGACTGGTGTGAGTTATCACCATCAATTTGATTTGTATTTCCCTGATGATAAGTGATTCAGAGCAATGTTATTGGGTTTTCAAAGCAGTCTTTTCTGTCTCGGAAAATAAAAACTTCTCTGAATCTTTTCCAGAAAAAAGGGGGTGGCAAGAGAACATAATTTCTTTTCAAGGCTAGAAGTAGAGTTTAAGAATATCGAAAAATGAGAATGGCCAATAGAAGCAACAGTATGGGGAGGAGACATTTTTGCTCCCCATTACCTATATTCAGACTGTTGCTTTCATTTGGAAAGTCCTTTAATATGACCCCGCATCCTAGTTCTTAGGGGTGTGCAAATGCAGTAATGTGTAAAATTAAAATTTGTTTTAATAGTAATGTTATTGTCAAGTTATAATAGCAAGTAAAAATCTAAGATATAAAAATGTTAAAATCACTCTAAAATGCCACAGGATATAATGATCACAATTCTTAGAGCACTTACTTTGTTAAAAATCTAATACCTGCTGTGGCTCCATAAAACAGGTGATAGTATTTAGAGGAAACTTTTCATATGCTGCTCCTGTCTTATTTATTTAAGGGCAGATTAAATAAGTGTTAAAGCTAAGCATTAAGCTGCTCTATTATTTTCTGTAGTACTCATTTTAAGTACTCTCTCTTTTATTTTCTTTGGAATCAAAGCAAAGGAGATTTGCCAGTCAAGAAATCTAAAAATGATAGCATCACAGCTAAAAGAACAGTTGCTTCTTTTAGAATTATAGAACTAAATGATAAGTAGAAAGACAGGTGTTATTTTTCTTTTGCCTGAAAAACTTCACATAAAACATTATATAATCATTTCAATGTAATTCAAAGGTTTCTATTATTTTCTTTTCTCAGTGACCTTTCTATTTTAAATAATATGAAAACACTTCATAAAAGTAATTTCAATCTCCTCAAGTTCATTCTGGAGAATTAATTGGATTTGGTATTGAGGATAATAGATCACAATCTATTGAATGGAAAGTATGGGTATGGCATGGATCAGGAAGGAAGCACAATTTTTAACACAGGAGCACCTCTTTCTTCATAAAACCATGTTGAGAACTTCAAGATTTTATTCTATGTGGATGCAACATTTTCATATTTGTTTAAGTGTAAGTCATAAATAAAAGAGAGAGAATTTAACAAGATAAGAAAAATACTGTAAGTGTCACAATGAAATCTAATAATAATGTGGATTGTAGCCAAGTCTAAGAATTTATATTTTGGGATGATACCTTCACTTATCTGAAGTCAGGAGTATTCATTAGAGGTGAAAGAAGAAAAAAACTTAGAGGGTTATCCATTTATATCTTAATATTCAAACTCTAATAAGCTTTAGAAATATTTTGTAAGCAAGAAATAAAACACATACACTTTTAAAATCAGTTTTTGGTTTTAGGTTCTTTTATTCATTAGAGGTGATATAAAACAACTTAGAGATAGCCATGAGATATCTTAATATATAAACACTATATGGTTTTAAAAATATTTGTAAGCAAGAATAAAGCATAGTCATTTTTAAAATTAGTTTGTTTTTTAAGTTTGTCTATACTGATACTTGAAAATAAATTATTGATAGAGTAAATGCCTTTTAAAATACCTTTCAAGTTTTAATGGAGCACTGAAATTGCTTGTTTATTGACAGGTTGATTTTAGCTCACTGAAATGATTGAATTGATATCTATCTCAAAAACAATGTTATAAATTAGAGATTGATATTTAAATAATTTTATTGTTCTAGAAATTTTGTCCTTGCTCCATGCCTCACCTTCTTTATTGTGTTTATGAAACAGTTTTTTAACAAAAATAAAAAACTAGTGATTAACTCTAACCCTCGTTATATAGGCAGTCATCAAAGAGCTTAGAAATGAAGTGTTGCTGATGAAAATGTTTTCTGTTTCTTTCTATTTGTCATTTGTATAGATTTTAACTTATAATACTTTATTGTTTAAATTATAACTTTAAAGTGACGATTCATGAAAACAGTTAATTTCTTGTTTCCTCCAGCAGATTACATTGAAGATTTCTTTTCTAGCTCGGAAAGAATGTGTGTTCACTTGTGGCACTATGTGAAATACTATAATTGGAACCTATTCTACATTCAAATAGATAAATTATTAATACTCTCTTCTGCTGTTAAACAAGCATTACATTTGCAGCATTGAAATTCTGATTTGTCAAGTATTGGGGGGATGTAACTATATTAAACAATGCCTCTTGGTGAGGGGGGAAAATATTCTTTAGAAGGGGGATCTTAATCAGTTTCATGCTGAGCAAAAGAAAATTGTAAACTATGCATTAAAAGAAGATTTACTGAAAGTTATTTTTGCTAGATCCACTGCATTCTAATTTGCTGCTTCCCTTTGGTTTTCAATGATAATATAGGTAATCTTCCAGCCACATTCATGAGCAAAGTTTGATGTGGATTTACACTTGCGGAGCTACATTACAATGGGTAGATTTAAGGTATTATAAAATGAGTTTTTGGATTTGTTACAGAGGTATGGAGCCCCTCAGATACAGGCAGATAGGCTTTCCAACATATGGCAACCACCTTATTATAAAACAAAACAGTGTTAAATCAAAGTACCTGATTACGATTCGCTGGTGCCTTGCAGCTCCGATGGCCAGGCTTATATTTAATACCTCAGAAACAATATCATTTATTTTTCTGTCTTCTGTTATCCCTAACTTATTGGGTTTGTAGGCTTTGAAACCTTAAGCAAAGGGATAAAATACAAATTATAGAAAACATTGGAGTATGGAGAAATCAAATTACATTCTGCACTGTCCTGAAAAAGATGGTTCGCATTCTTCTTGTGCAGTCTGGGTGAATCCCCATTACCAGAGAGCTTTCGAGAGGATAATTAGCAGACTTTGGGTACAGGGAAAGCATTCTCATTGTAGAAGAAATAATCATAGTAAAGGGTTAATTCCTTGTTTTGAAATTCCAATGCTTCAAGTTAAAAAATTAAAGCTATTATTGAGAGGAATCAAATAATTAAAAATATTGTCAAAGGCCTCAGGGAAAGTATATTTTATATTGGTGTCCTAGGTATGTTTTCATTATCAACTCTTTAAATTCAAAGATCTTTAGGAAATTATGTAATCTTGGAAGTTGTGCAAAGCTTGAACATTAGAGAAAAATATAATCACCATCATCAAATTCCTTTGCAACGTCAGTTTCCAATAAATGTTTTTGTGGAAATCTTAGTGAATAACAACAACAACAACAACAACAACAAAAACCCAGAAAGATAAAAAAAAAAAGAAGGAAACTGCTAGTAGGTAGCTATATTGAATTAAGAGTAGTAACTCGTTAATTTACAACCAAAGTTGAAGTTCCCTGGCCTTCTCTTGAGATCCTATCCTTATGCACTACTTTCTGATTAACATTCTATTAATTCTAGTTCTGACAGACAAAAGTATTGGACTCTAATGAACTGTCTGCTCTGTGTAGAAAGCTGGTGATAATGTAGAATGTTAGTTACAATAATGATAATCTTTAGTATTTTTAGCTTGTCAGAACTTGCATAGTTAACAACAACCAGTCTTTTACTAAAACTCCACCTCATCAAACTAACTTAATTAGCAATTCAACTCCTTATTTTTGTTTTGGATTCCCCTCTGGCTACTAATTAAAGCTTAATCGAAACCGCTGAACTGAGGTTGTAAAGAATTCATTAATATTAAAATTAGCCCCAACAATTTTTTGGGGGCTGGTGCAATTTGTATTTGTAACTGTCAGGGGTTTGAAACTCAGTTGAATTGTTTGAAAAAAAAAAATTAAAAAAGGCCATACTAGAATTTCTCAGTCTGCCACACACATGAACTGGACCCATCTGAGAAATCCTAGTGGTTACACAAACAGAACATTTCTATTCATGCGCTTAGTTTCTACTTGGGCCATTTTGAAATGTATTTACCCAAAACATAACTTCGGATATTTTTCTAAAGGCATTTACGTGCTTTACCCTCCTAATTGGTTTCATATTTTGGATTAAAGAGAGGAGAAAGAGCTCTGGAAAAAATTTTAAGGATTGATTTTTATGTATTATCTTGACAAGACTAATATGTTTGAAAAACGAACAGATTTAGCTCTTCACTTTGATTTTTTCACTTTTCTTTAACATCAAAGATTGTTCTAACAGCGGTACTGGTCATTCTAAAAAGCAAAATCAAATGGGCACCAAACACAACTGTTCTATGTAGTACATACTTTTTAAGAAAAAGAAATTGAAATCTGATCTTTTATCAGGAATAGTTGACAAGGAAATGTAATACATTTTTTCTCTAATAAAATGATTATGTCGGTGTATACCTTCGATTTTTGCCAGATTTCTTTTGATAGTTTAAGTAGTAAATTTTAAAACTATTAGATTTTTTTTAGATTTTTTTAAGTTCACATTAAAACCATTTATTACATATTTGAATATTTGTAAGTATTCTCAATTTCAATGAGGCTGCATTTTGTTTTTCAGCATATGACATGTAAATGCAAAGTGGAAATGTTTTTCTTCTGGTGAGCAGAAAATGAATTTCATAAATCAGATCCCTTTTCATTTTAATTTTTGATATTTTAATAATTTTTTGCAAGCATGTATATTTATTTTACCCTTTAGGAAAATTCTAAGTGTATAGGAAACAAACTTGTTGGCACTAAAATATACAGCAACTAGTACTATTTAGCATATCTTATTAAACCTGCACATTTAAATACATTTATAAAATGCAAAACTTTATCAAAATATACTTGAAAATTACACTTGCAGCTAGGTTTCATTTAGGTAAGACTAGTGACAAAATAATCATGCACACATTTAAAAATAAATATATGTCCATTTTAAGCCCCTAGATTAAATCAACAATGGCATACAAGGCACACAATTTTAAATCCTGGTGACAATTTCCATGAAGTTATTTAAATACATTTTGACTTCTGACAAGAGGATGTAATTTATAAAACAGAACATGCCTATCAGTAGAACCTAAATTAGCATAATGAGGATACTTTCATTTCTGCCAGCACAGATTTTGACATCCCAATGTGGAGCTCTTAGAAAAATTCAGTAGAAAAGGTCAATAAACATAAGTAGAAAATTATGAATAAACTACTTGGAACCTTTATCTGATTTAGGTAGGCAAAATAAATCTTATTTTCGAAAAGTATTCTTCAACCAGATAAAAATGTTTCCTACCTGTAGACAAGTCCAATACAGCCTCAATCACAGTTATAAACCAAGGGAGGTGTTTTGAGGTTATCAATGCAGGGCAAAAAACGTTGCTTGGCATTAATGCTGCATGATGTTTTTTTTTTTATCAATGTTTTGAGTTAATTTCCCATTGTGTTTCATGTAAACATAGCACAATCATAAATATAACCTTTTAAAATTGTTTTACATATTTCTGCTACGAGTGAAATGAGGCTGCTTGTTAGGTAAATGACTTGAATTATTTGAGAACGAGACACCAAATTATTAAGGGAAAAAGAGATGTCTCATTTTATTTTTTATGTATGTATATTCTTACAATAGCTGTATCAGACTGTATTAGACAGAGAAAACACTACTGGTAATATTAAATTGGAATATAACCTGATAGTTATATTATATATTGTATATATATACATATTCTTTATATAATATGAGAAAAAGGAGATTTAAATAAGTAGAATCAGAAACTATGTTGAGAATCGAACTATACCTATGATTTGCTTACAACTTTAAACACAATAGTAATATATGCCTTAAAATATTACTGACATTCTTTAAACGCATTTTAATGTGATATGCTCAAGTGAACTCAAGAAGCATAGACAGCTATACAGTCAGTCATATAAAAGTTCCATTATTTTATACCAAATCATGCAAGTAAACGCTGCTTCACAACAAAAGTATCTTCAAAGGAAATTTTCTGAAATCTTCTCCTAAAATATTGTAGAAGAATGTGAATTTACCCAAGGGATTAATATATATATGTATATATATATATATAGTTCTTAATATATGGTGATGTCATATTAAGTGCCAGGAATGTGAAAGTTTGATGTGAATTTGGTACAAAAATGATATGAATCTAAAGTAGAACACAGGAGATGGTAGAGAGTACAGAATTAAAACGTTTTTCTTGTAACTCTTTAATCTTTATCTGCAACCTTTATAGTGAGTCCATATTCCTTTTATTAAATATGATCTAAAATCTTGACACTGGCTCATACACTATTAATGGATTATTTTTAGATTACATAAATATGTATATGGCACATAAATTAGATTCAAAATATATATTTTGATTTCGCCATCAATTGAGTTGCCTCATTTAATCAATACTTCACAATGATTTTTGTTTCTAGTACATTAGTCAGAACCACTATCACCCATTCAACTGCATAGAATCAGACTATTAAAATATATTATTTAATTTTTGCTGTTGTTTTTGGTCCACACCTGGTGACACTCAGGGGTTACTCCTAGCAATGTGCTCAGAAATTGCTTCTGGCTTTGGGAACCATATGAGAAGCAGGGGATAAAACCGAGGTCTGTCCTGAATCAGCTATGTGCAAGGCAAGTACCCTACTACTGTGCTACTACTCTGGCCCTTATATTACTTAATTTTAATTTAATAACATAGTGTGATAATTTAGATATAATAATATCTAATAATCTTATATTTGAAAATCAATATAATTATAAGTCAAGTGTAAATTGCATTGACACATGTATATTCATTTTTTTATCAAATGTTCTTCTATTTATTTTTACATACCTAATTAAAATGGTGATTTATCAACTTTTGATTTAATAAAAATATATATCCAGGCTATATGTCACCTAGTATTTAATATTAATTTTTATAAATTGAACTTATTAGAAAGATCATATAATTGTGACAAACCCAGTTATGTAAAATTAATAAAATGTTTTCATCTGTGAAATGACTTTAGTAAGTAAGATAGCAAATGATTTTCTAAACACTTAAGTTATTATTTAGCAGAAAAGTAATATTGCAGGAAGAAAAATTAGCTTGTGTTTTTAAAAGGATCTTGTCTTTCAGTGTCATGTACATTTGATAATTGTACAGAAGGGAAGAGTGGAGGATATTTGGCTTGGAAAGGGAGGACCAAATGACTTCTGAGAAGAATATATACCAATAAAGGAAATCGCTGTATGTTGCCTCAGAGCTGTCCACTTAGGAGGATCAACAGAGCTGAGCTTTATTTTTGTTCCTAGGGTCAGACTTGTATAACAGTTTTATGCCTTTTTCTTTTAGAAAGACTTCCTGCAGATTACAGTGGTAATAAGTCAGCAGTGCCAAAGAATTATAAAAGGGAAGCAAGTGAGTGGAGCTTTCCAGTGTCTGGAGAGGCAGACCTGGGGAGTCAATGTCTAAAACGAGCAGTTTTGATTTTGTAAAATGAGAAGACTTGGATAGAAATATTGGTGATGGTGGTACAGTAATGTGTATATGGTCTTACTTTCACAAATTGCTCACTTCAAAAAGGTTATAATGGTAAATCAGATATGACGTACATTTTGCTACAATTAAAAGTAGATATATAAAAAGAGAAACTTCATTTTAAAGAATGTAACATGTATATGTGGTGAAAAAGTGAATAACCAATGAAACTTCTGGATGTGTGCAGTCTTAAATGATCTTCTGGACATGGTTTAGGAAAAAGAACATAGTGTGTCTGTGATCGCCAGACATGCCAGACTGCATTGAATTTGCTAACTTTCTACTGAGATAGGGGCCCCTGAAAGACTGAGTGAAGCAATGACTAGACTGGCTGCTTGGGGATGTCCAACTCTTCCAACTTGGTACTCATTCATTCAGACACAATTTGAAAGTTAATAACTGTGATGTCTCAGATCTGAAAATGGTTTATAAAAATCATTATCATTATACACAAGGGAAAAATTTATAAAAGTATGTTGTACAATTTGAAGCATTTTAAAGATAAAAAATCTATGTTAAAACATGTTACATAGCTGGTTATTTTAATTTGGAAAACAGAAATCATGGTGAGCTTCTGTGGAGGGAATGAACACTGAACAAAGAGTAAGTCCTAGGTTTAACCAATTCCTTGGTGCCATCCCATTAAAATTTGATTACAATAGTGTAATTTCACTAGGTGAAACCTGTAATTTGTAGAATAAAATGCTATGAGATTCAATAGTTAACAATTGCATATCGTTTTAATTTTCATATTGCATGTTGTCATTTAAAAATAGATCATGTTGTTTCTAACAAAACGTGAATTAAAAGTCCTTACAAATTTATTAAAAACAACAAATATGTACTTAAATGCCATTAGATTAAAATGATGTAGTCCAATGTATAGATAGACATTCTGATGAGTACCATATAAAAAAGCCTTTGTCCTTTCTAGTTGCTATGCAACATTACTGAAACATGTAACAAAATTTAATGATTTGTTGTCAAAGATTAGGAGTAAATGAATTATGGCCATGATGCCTAACAATTAGGAGTTAACTGTATAATTAAGGAGATCAATTTTACAATCTTGAAATAATTTGGGAATAGATTTTTAAATGAAAAATGTATGTAACTTAGATGCCTTTTTTGTCTTTGTAATTATAAAGAATCCACAAAGTATTAAAGAAAGCTTAGCCTAAAAAAAATCTCACCTACTCTTATTTTACATCACTGATCAGAGCATTCATCAGTCTATTAGCTAAAGAATTACAAAATATACCCCCTTCCAACTAGAATTCCTAGACACTTTGTATTATATTTTATGTTTAAATTCATTACTCAGGTGAAAATTGAAGCTTTGTTTTTATAATATTACTAGTAATTTTATGTTACTTCAAATGTTTATGTGACTTTATGTTACTATTGTGATGCTATTTTATTTTCTTCAAAATTTAATATCAAAGGGGCCAGAGAGGTGGCACTAGAGGTAAAGTGTCTGCTTTGCAAGGAACCGGCTGCTGTTCAAACCCCTGGCGTCCCATATGGTCCCCCCAAGCCAGGGGTGATTTCTGAGTGCTTAGCCAGAAGTAACCCCTGAGCATCAAACGTGTGTGGCCCCCCCAAAAAAAACAAAAAACAATTTAATATCAAAAATTGTTTTCTAAAATATACTACATATTCATGTTTATCACTGATCTGTACTTTATGTAATTTGTAAAATAGTCTAAATTAGTCCTAATAATGTTTTTTCTAAAAATAGGACTATTTTTTCTATAAAAATAAAATATTTTACCCTTACTAGAAGCAGTTATGGGTTCTAATATTACTGTAATAATGAGTAGAATCATTCACAAATTAACTTGCATTAAAACTTTATTTGCAAATTTCATAGTTCTGATTTTTCTAGAGATGGTGAAAATCAATATTTATTTTTATATGTATGGATAATACACAATGATGGAAATATCTGAATAAGTAAATACATGAAGATCTAAAAGTTTATTTATAAATGTATAAAGGAACATGACACCAGTAGTTACATATTTCTGCCATTAAGATTAGTTTGAGGGGCTGGAGAGATAGCACAGCAGTAGGGCGTTTGCCTTGCCTTGCATGCAGATGGACGATGGTTTGAATCCCGGCATCACATATGGTCCCCTGAGGCTGCCAGAGGTGATTTCTGAGTGCACAGTCTGAGTAACCCCTGAGCGTTGCTGGGTATGACAACTCCCCACCCCCCAAAAAAAAGATTAGTTTGAGGGGTTTTCCTACCTACAATCAATTCCTGACACTCCTATTTTCCCCCAAAGCAGAGTCAGGATTGATTACTGCACAAAGTGTCATGAGTTAGCCTTGAATGCCACCCTTGTGGACCCATTATCAAAAAAATGAAAACCCAATAAATTGGTTTGAAATGTACAAACCTGATCAGACACACTTTGACAAAGATGAATGAATGATTTAAGTTATTGATCATAATCATATCTATGGTAAGATGTCTTTGTTTTTGTCAAAAGTTATACATAAAACAGCCTGCCTTGCCTGCGCTAACCTAGAACTGACCGCGGTTCGATCCCCCGGTTCCCCATATGGTCCCCCGTGCCTGCCAGGAGCGACTTCTGAGTGAATAGCCAGGAGTAACCCCTGAGCATCACCGGGTGTGGCCCAAAAACCAAAAAAAAAAAAGTTATACATAAAATTAATTAAACAAAGCTAGCACTTATTACACATACTGATTGGCTTATATTTGTTTCTTTATAATAATTCTCACTCTATAATTAATCATGATTTCTAAGTCTGTATTTAGCCCTTTTCTTTTTATTTCACTCCTAAGAAAATGCTGATTTCCCCCATAATAGCAGATGATTTAAGCCTATTTTTAAACTTGATCAAATTCATATATTGAAATTTAATAAATATAGATCTAAGAAACACAAATGTCTTGCAGCTCAAAGAAGAGAAAATTATTATTTAGTTATCCTTTATCCTAGAATACATTAGATGAACATACATAAATTTCAAGACATGCTGGAAAAAGGGGTGGAGGGAGGATAACCCTGGTTGTGGGAATGGCCCTAATTCACTGTCACTATGTAACTTAAATATTATGGTCAAAGATTTGTTATTCACTTTTGGTCACAAAATTTATTTAAAAAATAGAAAATTCAAAACACAATTTTGAGTATCATTATTGGTGGAAGGTTTTTGAAAGCAAGTGAACCTTCCCTAAAGCTAGCACACAGTTTCAGACTAACATTGATGAAAAGGTTTGATAATTCCTCTTTCAATACTACCTAATTTGCAAGTTTCACAACTACTCTTTGGCATCTATACACTAGACAATGTCAATTCAAGTTTGACTTTACCTGAAGTATGCCTATGTAGTCATTGAAGCATTTGTATCAAGGTAGTTTAGGGCTACATTCCCTTGTATAATGTGAGCTATGAAATAAAATAGCAGCAATAATAATAAAAGAAAAAGAGGGGAAATGTTAAAATGATAAATGATAGCTAGCCAGTGGTATGGATAGATGAAAGAATAAATAAGAAGAACATTCACTGGGATAGAGGTAGACATATCTTGCCCTATAATATTTTCTGACATGTATTTTGGAGTCCACCTGTCTCATTTCCAGGCTTTTTTGGTTTTGGAGACATATCCAGAAGTGTTCTGGGCTTACTGTGCTTAGGAACCATTCCTGGAGAAACTTGGAGAGCTATGTGTGAACTGGAAATTGAAACTGGGTTGGCTGCTTGCAAGTGCCCTTCCTGTCTATAATATCTTCATGTTCCTTCCTGGTTTTGTTATTATTTTTAATCAGAGTTTATGACAGGGAAATAGCACTTTTGTTTTCTGACTATGTAAAGTGTAGAACTACCAATAGTTTAGTGCATAGATGTGGAGATCTGCCTCTTCCCCAAAAGATAGAAGAAAAAAACCAGAAAATGGTCTTCTGTTTACAAACCTCTAGAAAATAATAAATTAGGTGCAACTTTGGCATGGCATTGATCACTAGCGTTTCTTGGTAGCTGAAGTTGGAGAATTAGAAAAGTGTGTGGAAAGCACATGAAACGATGACACATTGGAGAAAGAGTGAGCAATAAGGGGAACAGTTCACTTTTTAACTGTCGGTTCATATTCATGTCCCAGCTGGACACAGCATGTGCAGACTAACATGCCTGGGCTGGAGAGCAGGAGTTCATAGGGATCTTAATTATAAACAGACAAGTGAAGCGATGTCGTAGGTCAGCTAGCAGGGCAAATAGAGTAAGAAAAATTCCATATTCTTAGTTTCTCAGCAAAGAATAATCCCCATAACTTTCCTAGCACCTTTCATCCCAGAAAGGAACAGAAATGTATCTGTTCTCTGGTCAAGAAGGCTTAAGCCAAACTTTCCTCCCTGTTTGGCTTTACATTTTTCTGTAATTATCCCTTCCTCATTCCACTAGAGTCTCATTCATTGCATGCTGAATCACGCACTAAAACAGATATAAAATAAATCAAACAATCAGATTTTAGATCTTCCCAGAATTCCTGAGTGTTTTTGAAACTTTCCCTGGACCAATGGGGCTTTAACTGATTGACTTGCTTGAATCCTTCTTTGCTCACCAGCCTATACTGCCAATATGAGACTAGATTTGATCTCCAAACTCCCAGTATACTGTTAGGGTACCCTCTTAGAGTTTCTATTAATTCCAGATTGTTTTACTTCGATTTTGCATGATTATACCTCCTTGTCCTTTTTCTATCCAGAAAATAAAATGCTATCCTTAAAACCTTTATCACAGAGACACTTACTATTAGTATTTTAAATAGTTTTTATTGCAATTTCCCTCTCGTCTCCCTATTTCTCTAAATTTTGTCATTCTGAATTCTACCACTTCAGGGCTTTTACAAGGCTGTCCACTCTGTGTTACTTCACTTTATATGGGAGTTAAAGGATGTTGAAAACTGGAGAATAAGGACTGTGCTTACTCTAGTTTACCTAGATCTAAACATTAAGATGTTTCCAAGAATGAGTCAAGGAATGGACAATTACATACAAATATATAAATATGTATGGTCGATATTTAGAAAACATTGTATTTAGTTTCCAAGTTTGGAATATACAAATGCAAGGCAAGCACAAACAGTAAAATCAAAATGACCAGCATGGTAATTAGATGACTTTCAGCTAAGAATTTCATAAAATCTAACTAACAGCGGTTTTTAAAAGTTACTTTATTGGTCACTCAGTTAAAATTTGTAGCTTGGAAGGCCCAGTATTTTCTAATTATCTAGATCTCTGAAGGCTCAGATGCTTGGCATGCGTTTTCTGGAAAATGCATTTCCTGGTAAATTTCTGGTAAACTGTGAAGGTTTTATTTTTGTTTCTCCTGGAAGTTTCATTTTTTTTTACTGTGAGTCTATGCCATAAGTACATATATTTCTACATTTTATTTGGTCACTAATTCACAATTATGTTAATAGTAGAGTTGGGGGCATTCACTTTTAAAATGGCCACCAGTATCAAGATTCCTACACCGGGGCCTGGGAGATAGCATGGAGGCAGGGCGTTTGCCTTTCATGCAAAAGGTCATCGGTTCGAATCCCGGTGCCCCATATGGTCCCCTGTGCCTGCCAGGAGCAATTTCTGAGCATGGAGCCAGGAGTAACCCCTGAGCACTGCCGGATGTGACCCAAAAACCAAAAAAAAAAAATAAATAAATAAATAAAAAGATTCCTACACCAATAATCCAAGGCTCAGCCCTCTTCCCACCTTGACTCCTTAGGAAACTCGCTTAGTGGAGCCAGACCAACAGCATAGCAAGTAAGGCATTTACCTTTCATACAGCTGACTTAGATTCAATCCCTGGCATTCCATATTGTTCCCTGAGCATCAACAGAAATGAACTCTGAGTGAAGAAAGAGCCAGAAGTAACCAAGTACTACCAGATATAGCCAAAACAAAAACAGAAACCAAAACCAAATAAAGCAAAAAAATCCTCACTTATTAGTAGTTTGGTTTTTTTTTTTTTTTTGGGGGGGGGTGTTTATGAGTAATCAATTTTCACTCCAGGTTACTCAGGGATCATTTCTAGCAGGAATCTTAGTATCAGATGGGGTGCTGGAGAAAGGAAATATTCTATCCACAGTATTATTTAAGTCTTCTAGAAAATCAATTAGAATTATTTATTCTATTTGGGACCTCAAACTTACACTGGTATGGACTTTTATGGCTTTATGTACACAGTTATAACATCTCTACGTCAACAAAATGCCCAAGATTCTTAACCATGCCTTTATATTATCATAAGTACACTTCTTTGCATTCCCATGCTACTCTACTTAACAACACAGATCAGTAATAATAACTGATATTTGACCTCCTTCTCACTTCCTCAACTTATTACCCGAAAGAATACAGTATAAGAATCCTAAATGATATGGGGCAAGAGTTCATCCTCAAATCTTGGGTGAGAGACATTTCCTATGGTTCTTCCCTCCTTTTTTCAAAGAGGACAAACATTTTCTCACAGTTTTCAGCCCAATAGTTTCTTCTTGCCTTATTGGCTGGAGCTGAGTCACATTATCCCTTTCAAGCACTAGCGAAAGGAATGATCGATCAACTTTGTGCCCTCTATGTTGGAACCTAGAGAGAAAGAGAGGACTGAGAATTGCCCTGTGAAGTTTTGATAGTTTTGCTTCCAAGCAAGGACAGGTTTAAATTCCTGCAAAAAAGAGAGGTGAAAGGATGGTAATGACTTTTGTTGAGAATATTTATTTTAAGAGAGGAAGGGTGCTATTACCAACACAGCAACAACAAAAATCTTCACTGAATGGGAAATGAAGCTTGAGCTCTTTAAATCAAAAGAAAGTGCCTATCAGAAGAGAGTGCCTATAAGCGAAATAAATAATCCAGGCAATATACAGGTTAATATCTCAGTAAGATTTACTGACAGATCTTCATGTATAGGATCTGTTCACAAGTTACATTTATTCTCAGTAAAATATCATATATAAAACCATTATAGATAATCTGGATAAGCATTTTGTAATACTAAGGCAAAATTTGGTATGTGATTTGAAGTAAAAGAAAGCTAAATCTGAATTGAACTAAATGGATTTCTTTTACACTTAACCCTACAGGGCAAGAGATTGTGCGATTTCTTCAAGAAAGACGCTGGCTGTTAAATGTGGAAAGGAAGAACATTACAAGAATTACTACCCACAATTCCCAGAAACTCTACCCTTCAAAAACAAGGTCTTGGACCTTGACTATTCTACTCAACCAAGGTACTAAGCCTGGTAGGAATTGGGACTACCACCACAAATGCAAATTTGAGACAGCTGAGTCATGTCTGTGCTTTCTTCTATAATTTATTCAGTATTTAATGCTAATTTTAAAGACCTGATCCAAGTTTAGAGTCAAGTTCTGAGAACATAGAACAGTATTTATTTTCTACAGGGTTTAATGGACAAAATATTTAAAAAAATAGTTAAAGTTAATGTATCACATAGTTGACATAGTTGATAATAATACATGTTTCCAGGTAAATGAAATCAAAGTTACTAAAAATAAATAAGAAAAATAAAAAATAAGGAAAAAAGTTAAACAAAAGAAAAAGTACAGTAACAAGCATTTGTGAAAATTATTGTAACTTCAATGAAGTTATTAATACAATAGCAAAAGTTTTAGTAAACTCTTGTTGTTAGCTGCCCATTACATTAAATTGAGGCGTTCCTACAGGGATGACTGCATTAAACAAATGAAGTTGTACAGAAATTCAGAGCAAGGTTACTTTATTGTATATTTTACATATAAAATATTTGTTTTATATACTTACGTTTTATGTATATCATGTTATTTATATTTCATATTGCTTTTATTTAATTTAACTTTTATTTTATTAATTTTATGTTATAATTTATTTTATTAATTTTTATATCATTTTATTTAATTTTAATTTATAGTTTTTTAGTACTGATACTGTGACTCTTAGGGGCATATACTCAGATCTCAGCCTACTAGTAGAAGAGTGATGCAGGGAGAAGGGAACACTCATTCCAAAAAAGTCTAGTTTATATCAACCCAGAAAAAACGATATATATGAAGTTTGAAGTTTGGTTAGCTTTGTGCCCCTGAAAGGAATTGGAGAGGGTCGATGATGAGGCAGGACCATGGGGGAAATGGTGATTGCAGATGGAGTGGCTTTAGCAGGGCAGGCGTTTGGCCTAAATTCTCCTCCCAAGATGATCCGTTTTCTGTTGCATGGGCTGGTGTACCCATGATCATTCATGGCTTGGTTTTCATCTCATTTGAGAATATCTACTGGACAAATTTTTGACTGACAGATAGATGATTATCAAGACTTTGAACTTACCTTTTGTCATGCTCTGTATGATACTAGCTCACTTAATTTTTGGTATGGTAGCACTGTTAGAAGGGAATGTAAGTTTAAAATTAACTGCTTCTTTCTTTTTTTTTTTCCAAAAAAAGAAAAGAAACACTTCAAATTTGTGTGTCATCCTTGAGCAGGGACTATGCTAATCTAATAGTTCCAATTGTAGTATATGTG